>JAOTRH010093846.1:0-16360 GCA_034768845.1 Heliamphora exappendiculata
GTACAGGGGCAGCGTGGAGGGGAGGGAAGGGGAGGGGAGAAGGGGGTTGGGGGGACTCGAACCGTTGACTGGGTGAGGAGCTTATAAGGCTAAGACTATTGAGCTGCCAAGCTCTTTAAAGCTCTTGAATTTGAACATCAAATTTATCTACATCTTATCTAGTATAGACTATTGATTTTACTCTAATTATGACAGTAGGCTCTCTTAAATTTAAACTACTGTATCGAGGATATAGAGGCCATAACTGTCATGTCCCAAACTCTGGGTCATGTGAAACACCCATAAACAACCATATACCAAATACTCCTTAAGAAGTAAATCCAACCTGATGTTCAATATATCCAAAGTAAAACATACATGCATCAAACCATATCCCAACACCAAAACGATCAAAACAAAACTGTCATCCAAAAAGTACCAATCAACAAAACCAAAAAATACCCAAAAATACCTATACCAATTAATAATATACCAATCCCACCAAAAATACCCATACCTGTCAAATTTGCTAACTCAAAACTTACCTACTCCCCCTTTGTGGAACCTGAAAGAAGTCAAGATGTACCATCACGGGGAGGACGGCCCCGGAGCAGTAACTTCATCTGGTTGAATCGTGTGTCGATATGCTGCTAAAAACTGTCCAAATACTGTTGAAGATGGTTAACCTTAGCTTCAAGGGAGGAAAATCTAGTGTGCATAGAAGATCGAGATGACTCTTTTCGGTTGCTGAAGGTGTGGAGGCACTAGGAATGTCATTGGTGTCATCCTCTTTCTCCTTGAAATTAGATATGATAACTGAAGTCGGTATATGAGCCGCACTCTATGAGTGAGTGCGCTAGTTGATGGATTTAGAGATGGGCACAACATGCAATGAGGCTGGGGGATGAAAATTAGGTAGAGACTTAATGAAGTTGGAGATAAACATCCCATATGATAGAGAAACCATTTTGTTTCCGTGAGCAACTTTAAGTATGGATTGTAAGAAAATGCGAGCAAGGTCTATACGTCTACCTTGAATGATCAAGAAAAGCTCCAACCCTCTCTCTTGATTAATATCGAACACATGACCCGTAGGATGGATGTTGGCACTCACCATGATGTTCAAAAGCCAAAGGTGGGAGTCAGTTATTTTTGAAAAATGTACCCACCTACCAATTTCTTTGGTTTTCCACACAAAGCTGTGGCAATCTCAGTGTAAGACAAACTAGGGTTGGCTGGGATTGGTGGATAGTCAAAAATAGGAGGGACTAGTATAACCCATATGAGCAATGAGAGAGTTAGGGTCCATAAATATATGGTTACCACGAACATAAGTTTTGAACTTGAACCACTGGGTCTCTAAGTCATACATATTCGAGCAGAATTCTCTAATGAGGCCAACCAAGACTTGATCTTCAACTTCTAGAAAAGAGGTCCATCCTAGTTTCTCAGACATTAGGGGGATTTAAAATTTAGCAAAGTCATACAC
Organism: Heliamphora exappendiculata; assembly: GCA_034768845.1. Lineage (NCBI taxonomy): Eukaryota > Viridiplantae > Streptophyta > Magnoliopsida > Ericales > Sarraceniaceae > Heliamphora > Heliamphora exappendiculata. The sequence continues at coordinate 1,469 of JAOTRH010093846.1, forward strand.
AATTACCTTCTTTTCTAACAAAAGTGGTCTGTCAGTAAACAAGTGAGTGTACTTCTCTTCACCTTTTAAAGATTGGAAGCGCGCTTTATCAAACTGATTCGGGTGTGTCCAGCAGTTTTCTTAGTGTGAGGAGGTATTTTCCTATCAAAGTCAATCTAAGTGACATGAATAAGATCCTGAATGAATGTACAAACTCAAGTCACAGTGCAAATATTCAGTCTCAACCTATGAGCATTAGATTATCAATTTAGCCCAATGATTCCCAAACAAAACATAGATCATTAATATTCAGTACAAAAAGAGAATGAATAGAGGCGTGTCATTAGAAGGAACAACATCCAATAACAAGCCTCAGGAAGGAACATAGATCGAGATAGTATGTGGCACTGTGACAAACTAATTCTGAGCTATGAGAGTCAGAGTCAATAACAAGTCTCAATACAATATTCAAGATCAATAGTTACAGTCTAATGCACTTGTCAATTATGAGGATCAAGTTCTATTCCAGTAAGGAAGCACAACTTATCAAAAGCTAATGTGCAATGCTAAGCAGTAGTGCAAATGTAATGTGAACACTCAAACTATAAGACATGAGCCAACTATACCAATGACTTCACTAACAATGGCTAGGATAAGTCAACCAGTTGTAAGTTCTGAAAGAATAGCAACTCACATTACTCAGTTCATATACTCAGAATCAGACAAAATCAAAACCAAGTAACTACTTATTCAAAACTTTTATTGAACAGTTGGTGTACAAGTCTCAAATCAGAATATAAACACATATACAAAAAAAAAACCATAGCCATCGGGTGCTGTACTTAGATCAAAATCAAGGAGCAAATCAACACTTCAAGGTACACACGATGAATCATAAGACCCAAACTATATCGAGACCCTAGGGTCGAAGACGAAGGGTAAACCCTAGGTTTGGGGAAGAACCCTAGAGCACCTACCAATAGCTAGAGCACACGTAAATCCTAGAAATAGTAGAGAAGAAATAACTCTCATAGTGGCATGAAACCATTAAAACACACGGTAAACCCTGAGTTCACATCCACAAAACATTAAACAAAACCCTAGAAATAAGAAACCATCAAAATTGAACATAAGGGAGGGAGATTTGATCTTACCTTGTGCTAAAAGCACAAATTCGAGGCTCAAAACACGAGCTTGATGCTAAATCGCACTAAGGGGAGAATGACGCTGAGAGGATTAAGAGAGAAAAGAGAAAAGAAGGAATAAAAGTATCACAAAGACCATGTTCTTTAATTTCTAGGTTGTGACAGTCCGCTCGAGTGCTCAGAGGGCTACTCGAGCGGTGGTATAGCTGAGGACTGGGCTGCTCAAGTGCACAAAAGGCCGCTTGAGCGATGGGTAGGCTGAGGCTAAAGACACAATTGGCTGCTTGAGCACACAGAGAGGCCGCACGATCGGGCACTGGTAGAACAAAACCATGTGAAGCAACGCAAAGAATTTCAAGAAATAAACATATGAATTGGCAAAAAGTAGAAGGCCTAAACTACTAAACAATGGGACTCAACATTGTAAATCAAAATCTTAGAGAAGATAAACTCATGCCTTCGGTGAAACAAAAGAAAAAAGGGTTAAGAAAACTGTCAAGAGATCTTCCAGAGGTCTTGAATGTGTAATCTGTGAGACCCCGACCCATTTCTTTTTGGAATGATTCAAGTGTTCAAGGTATTAGAATTACCTTTTTGACCTTGGTGATGTTTTAGAGACATGTTTGGTTTGGTTCGGAGCTATAAAACATGTTCTGTCATCGAAAATAGTTTGAGAAAAATTCCAGTGAGGATTCAGTCGACTGAGGGGGTGAGTTCAGTCGACTGAGTGGACTTTTTGGTGGTTCAGTCGATTGACCTGGAGGGTCTAGTCGATTGACTTGTGTCGGTGGAAAGTTTTATGTTTTCCAAAAGCTTTTCAGTCGACTGACCAGGAAGATTTGGTCGACTAACCTGGGCTTTTGGGCATTTTTCTATAAATATCAAGCCTGGAGATATTTTGAAGGAGGTTGCTTTTTGAGTATGTTTTGATTTTCTCTGCATTTTCTCTAGATTTTTGAGAGCTAGGGGCTCAATTTTCAGCAATAAGACTACAGATTTTTGGTGATGGTGCGGGGGCTTCGCGTTTATCTAGACAAATTCCCATTTCGTTGAGATTCAATTTTTGAGATGTCGAGCTTTTGGTTCAACGGGGTAGGATTCTAGACCCTATTGTTATTAAATGGTGTTACGTGCAATTATATGTGTTTTTACCGAGTAAAAAAATACTTTAAATGTGGTTTTTATGTTTAAACCTTGGTTTTGGGTAAAAAGTAGGTTTTACTTCTTTCTCAATTTATTTCATGATTCGGACGTGTTGATATTCGTGTGTTGATGTCTATAGTTTTCAAAAGAAGGTTTGAAAACGAGATATTTTTGTGAGAACTGTGAAAAAATGTATTTTTAGAGGTTTAGAACTAACCCTCGGGGTTGAGTCTCAACTTCTAAAACGTTTTGATAGGAGTATGTTTTTACATGCTAGTTGATCTCCATATTGATGGATTGGATCTCTTTTATACATGTATTGTATAAACTGTTTTTGGGTTTTCGTAGTTGAGCAAGAGTTGGTTTTTAAATATTTTTCATAGATGTACCATGACAGTGAGTATGATGAGTTGGGCTTCTATTGCTCCTTGGTAGAAGTCTAAAAATGTGTGCAGAGTGGGTTCGCTACTGTCCCTCGAATTAATCCCCGTAAACGTGGTTTGGATGCTCTTCCAATGGTCGTGGCCATCCGTAAAGAGTAATTTGATGCTTTCTCCATTGGTTGTGAAAATCCATAAAGAGTAGGTTGCCTCTGTGAATGGCGTCGGTGTTGTGACTCCGTATAGAACTTGTCATTATCTAGCAGGCCTTAAGTGATTCGGGACTAGGATAATGGGCAGGAGTCTATAGTTGTTACCTTTGTCCCGGTGTGTGGCAGAGACGGTACATAGGATTTCATTTTATCTTTTTTTCCACGGCTGTGTGACCCGAGTGGAGCATACTGCTTTAGCACTACTTATCATTTTATTTTCCTCGGTAGTGTGTTCTGAGTGGGAAGATAATATTTTGGTCCTGGTAGTGTGATTCGAGTGAACAAAATCAAGGTTTTGATTACTGTTTTCCTTTAACTATGGTATGTTATCTGCATGCTAGATATGCATGATTTTAAGAGTGAAAACGTGGAGTTTTATGAAGTAAAATCATTTTTGAGGCTCTTGTTGACCTAATGGAAAAGAGGTTTTCATGGTAGGAAAACTTTTTTGGCTCCCGCGGTTGAGTCAGTATGCTTATGATTACATAACCTGCTTTACAGCTTTATAGTATGTTCCTATTGGACTTTGGCACACGGTGTGGGATTTTATTATAAAACCTTTTACAGGTGTATGTGGTCCTGTAGGTTGACCTTGGGGTGCCCGAAGGTGGCTAATGATAAGATTTTTATTTTATCTTGATAAGTTGTATATACCTTTCTGTATATGTTTCATGTTGGGTATAACATGTTGTAATGCATATATAATTCTTATAAATGTATGCATATTTTAATGCTTCCGAGAGAACCATGGGTTCGTTGTTGTTTTTCGTAGTTTTTTACTACGTTTTTCGTTGTTGGGTTCAACGATTTACAAGCGGAGTTTTCAAATAGTTTATGCTTCATTCAAACTCTTGTATTTTGAGGGAGATTTTGAAATAGTCCAAGCTTCTTTTAAAAAGAAAAGATTTTCTTATCTCAAACTTGTGTTTTGTTTTAAACTAAAATCATTGTCTTTGGGGTACTCTTTTAAATCAACCAAACCCTCAGTAGTACGCTTTTATAAAAGTTTTAGCCTAGTTTGGGTTTTTGGGTTTTCATCTTTGGTGTTGGGGCGATTTGGTGGTTATTCGTAGAATCTTCGCGTGATCCAGAGTTTAGGACGTGACAACTTGGTATCAGAGCTCTAGGTTCGAATACCTATGAGCTGTGGGAAGCAGGTGCGTTTCCTGGTGAGGAAAGATGTGTGTGTGCTTGGTTGCCTGTGTTTGGATCATGAGCATGTTAATGCCGAGTATATGTGAGCATGGAGGCTGGACCTTAGAATTGATTAGTCTTCTCTTGGGGTGTTTGGGTTAACAAACTTGGGAGCCAAGTTAGAAATACATTTTGCAGACGTGATTTCTAGTAAGAAATCTGAGTAGGTTATCTAAAATGATGAGTCATTCTTGTTGGTTCTCCTCGGTATCAGTGTTGTGTCTGCATAATCGTTGTGGCTATGTGTTAGCATGATTATGTGGTATGTGTTAGAAATAACATGATAGATCGACCTTAGGTTGTTGTGTTTTATATCTTCTTTATATATATCTTGTACACCCTTCGAGACGACGAGACCGTGGTTAGGTCTTAGATGTGTGACTCGATTGCTATTAGTTGTAGAGGTAAGGTTATGGGTTGAGTGTCGATCACCTGGTATATTATGGAACTCATCAGTGAGTTGGGTTCAGCCGAGTGAGGTTGGCCTCGATTGGTAAATTATTAAGTGTTAGTACGGGCAGAGTTTGTTCGGGTGTAGTCGAAGCATGGTTGCTAGCTTCAGCTTTGGTGGATGGCTCCTCTTGTGCGTATGCTACTAGGAGTTGTAGTTGTGTTATGGATGGCCTCGTGAGTAGGGGAGATAATGTGTCAGAGACCCTAGAAATTAGTGGTATGGCTGGATTGGTGGACAGTCTGTGGATCATGATAATCCCTTTCGATTAGGGTTTGGGGTATATGGTTCTGGCCGTATGACAGATTAGGTACGCGTGAGCCATACTATGTCATGAGCCGTGAACTCGGGATGGAGTATAGACGGGAACATAGTGGATGGGAGCATAGTAATCTTTGGCCGGGTGTATGTAGAGATAGTAGAATGTAAGTGGTTCTAGAGGTATTTCCTGGTAGTCTTGATGTTGATGGTGGTTAGTAAGATGTTAACGATAGTTAGAGTAGCATTTGAGGATTTTGTTGGAAGTTAGAGTAATATATGATGACTTGGACATTGTATACCTTTCGAGGTTTGAGACTTGAGTTTTGCATGAGTGAACTCGAGGATGTGGGGTTGGGTATGAGTTGTAGATATGCTGGGAAGAGCAGGGGTCGCGACTATGTTGGAATGTGTAAAGGTTCAGGTTCTGATTCTAACATGCGACGAGTAACAGTTCTGTGAGAGTCCTATGAGAACGCAGGTGTGTGATCTGGTTGTTAACCTAGTGATCAAGAGTTTCTGATTGAGAATCGTGCTAGGTGCATGAGGTTCGAAGGGATCGTAGACGAGTTCGAAAATGTGGTTGGCTTGCGCTGAGACGGTATATCTCGTGTGTGATATGTCTGGAGGTGATTGTGTTTCACTTTAGGTTCAGAGGTGGGTATGTTGTTTGCCCATGGGAACGAAGTGTGGAGTAATAAGGCTCAGCAATGTGCCGTGTGGTTTAGCTGGCCTAGGACGATAGGTGAGAAATCGTGAGTACGATGCATGTGATCGATGTGTGCTTTGAGAGAAAAAGTACGAAAGGTGATTACATGGTTAAAAGAGTAGTAACTCTAAATGAAGGGTCTTAGGATTGGGTATCTTTTGTGTGGTGCCGTGCACTTCCTATATGAGCTCGAGGCCGTGACGTGGTTGTGATTTACCTAGCAGGAGTTAGGTGAGTAAGCGTAACCTTATGGAGTGAGGTTTTAGCGCAATGGAACTGTTGATGTGTGTCTCCATGCACGCGTAGTGATAAGGTTGTAATCCTATGGGATGGGAGGTGTTGTGCAAGGTATGCAACTTGATGGTATTCGTATGTGTGCGAATGATGCCAAAGAGTTGAGAGCTTAGTGTAGCGGATAGTCTGAGTACCATGATCGTGGTTGATGGCAGCTATTTGACTGTAGTCGACGTGGCTTCAAGGTAAGGTCTACAGGGTTCTTTGAGGACTTAGTGTTGATGAGTACAGGGAGTACGCCGGGTACTAGAAGTACACTGAGATTGGGCCATAGTTTCTTGTTGACCCTTTTCTTTCCTTTGGATGGAGAGAGAGAGTTTCTCCATAGACAGTTGTTTGGTATGAGTTGTTTCATCTCGGTTGGATAGAGATGTCGAGTTCTTGATTGGTTCTGAGTTGGTTGTGTTCTATGACTATGAAATCTCTGTGGATTTCAAATTCATGTTGTGATCCTTTGAGTGTGCCTCAGAAACTTGTATCGCCGTGATCTGGTGATCGTGGAATTGATTCTTCGTGGTTTCGATGTGTGGTGCATGGATATGTGCCTTCGTGCATGTTACGCATTTGTGTGTATGACCTGGGATCCGATTGCTCCCACGGTCGGGGATTGTAAAGAATCGCATGATGGTTCATATTATCAAGCGGTGAAAGACCATAAAAGAGTACGTATGAGTGTGGTAACCTAGTTAGTGTGGCTCGTTTTGTATGATGGGTGAACCTATTAGGTTATGTTCCTGTGAGGTCGAGTTGGTAGACCAGGAAGGTTTTTATTTGTTCTTGTTGACAAGAAAGTTGGTGTTGATACACAGAGTTCTTGTGCAGTGATTAGCAAAAAATCTTTAACCGTTGTGTGTGGCTTGTTTTGGGTTATGTGTATGGTTGTCCTTCTAGCTCAAGACAGAGTGGGAATTTGGTTAGAACAGTGCGGCCATAATATTCACATGGTGAGTTTCTGATAGACTTTTGTGATTCTGGATTCAGGTCCTATTTGGGGGTTTGAGTTGTTCAGAGTCCTTAGAGTTGATGAGTGGTTGTCGACTGCAGTAAGTGTTATACTTTGGCGTAACCGTTTGTTTGAATGGTGGTCCCAAAAGTATACTAAGGTATGAGTCAGGAAGGATTCGATGTTAGAGAAGCCTTGGTTAGCATTACCTATTCGGACCAACACGACTGTTTGTTTGGTTGGGCCGTGATGAGTTCTACCTAAGAAGAAATTTCTAAGTGTAAGAGGCAAGTCTTGGTTGGTTACGTGACAGATGAGTCTTGGGTTCAAATATGCTTCTATTGTGAATTCAATCCCTGGGTTGATTTGTGTGTTATGAGTGTGTGGTTTGATGTTGGATGTCAGCCATTTGTTTTACCTTGTCGAATGACGGCGATCATGTTTGATGTGAGGTTGATCTGCAGCTTTAGTATCTGTGATTTGATAGCGAGATGTTGAGTTGTGTAGTGATGTGCGGTTGCACGGGAGACATGGTTGGGATGTTGGATGCCTATGAGATGTTCTGTTTACGGAACGTGTTTAGTTAAATGAATTGCTTAGGTCAGGTGACTTTGTGATTGTGGTGCCGAATTGGTTTTCAGTTGTGTGAAACCTTGCCTAGGATAATGGTGTATCACTTAGTGTTTCTCCTGGGTGAGAATTGTGGTTCGTGAAGTTGAAGTAGAGGATGGATGAAGGTTTGAAGGTTTGCTGAGAAGTGTATTCTTTGATATCAAGGTGGGTTAAGTGAGCTTCTCTCTGGAGTTGGGTGTTATGTTGTTGCTCGTGGATTGGCGTCATGTTGGCATTGATAAGGTGATGATGTGGTATCAAAGTTGGTGGTCGTCTGATGATCGTCATAACTTGAGAAAAGTTTATAAGTGGAGTATGTGACTTCATGAGGTCGATGTTAGGGCTCGATGGCTGGTGTTTGGACTTGTAGAGATAGTCCTTGGTGTGCATTGTGACGTGTGCTTGAGGCAAATCGTGGTAGTAAGAACGAACGTGGTAGTCTCTATGTCCTGGATATAAAGAGTGTTTGAGATTAAATTCCATGGTGGATTGGTCCCGTGTGATGCGTTTATCGCTGGAGTGATTTATGTTCAGCAAGAGTTCTGTTTCGAGGTTAGGTAGCGTGAGTTGGATCTTGATCCAACGCTTGATAGATGTTTCATGGATGATAGTAGTGTTAGTGGGACTTACTGTGCGCGCAGTCTGTATAGAGATTGATTCTTTAAGGATGTGTGTACTTGAGGTCAGCATCATGACAACTTTTTGGGTTTCAGTTGCTGTGGTATTCCTGCTCTTGCACGATGTTGCTGGGTTTGCATTAGAGGTTACTGACGATTTACAGGCTGTGTTTGGCTTGAGATTCAGTATTGAATTTTGGGGACAAATTTCCTTTAAGGGGGGAGAGTTGTGAGACCCCGACCCATTTCTTTTTGGAATGATTCAAGTGTTTAAGGTATTAGAATTACCCTTTTGACCTCGGTGATGTTTTAGAGACCTATTTGGTTTGGTTCGGGGCTATAAACATGTTCTGTCTTCGAAAATAGTTTGAGAAAAATTTCAGTGAGGATTCAGTCGACGGAGGGGGTGAGTTCAGTCGACTAACCTAGAGGGTCCAGTCGACTGACCTGTGTCGGTGGAAAATTTTTGATTTTCCAGAAGCTTTTCAGTCGACTGACTAGGAAGGTTCAGTCGATTGACCTGGGTTTTTGGGTGTTTTTCTATAAATATTGGGAATGGAGATATTTTGAAGGAGGTTGCTTCTTGAGTAAGTTTCGGTTTTCTCTGCCTCCTCTCTAGATTTTTGAGGGCCCGAGGCTCGATTTTTAGTGATCGGGCTGCGGATTCTTGGTGTTGGTGCTGGGGACTTTGCGTTCATCCAAACAGAATCCCATTTCGTCGAGATTCGATTTTTGAGACGTCGAGCTTTTGGTTCAACGAGGTAGGATTCTAGACCCTACTGTTGTTAAAGGGTGTTACGTGCAATTATATGTGCTTTCACTCGGTAGAAAATACATTAAATGTGATTTTCATGTTTAAACCTTGATTTTTGGGTAAAAAGTAGGTTTTACGCCTTTCTCGGTTTATTTCATGATTGGATATGTTGATATCCATGGTTTTCAAAATAAGGTTTGAAAACGAGGTGTTTTTGTGGGAACTATGAAAAAAATATGTTTTTAGAGGTTTGGAGCTAACCATTGGGATTGAGTCTCAACTTTTAAAATGTTTTGATGGGAGTATGTTTTTACATGCTAGTTGATCTCCATGTTGATAGATTGGATCTCTTTTATACATGTGTTGTATAAACTATTTTTGGGTTTTCATAGTTGAGCTATGGTTAGTTTTTAAATATTTTCTATAGATGTACCGTGGCAGTGAGTATGATGAATTAGGCTTCTATTGCTCATTGGTGGAAGTCCAACCGCGTGTGCAGAGTGGGTTCACTACGGTCCCTCGGGTTAATCCCCATAAACATGGTTTGAATGCTCTTCCATTGATTGTGGTAACCCGTAAAGAGTAATTGGATGCTTCCTCAATCGATCGTGAAAATTCGTAAAGAGTCAGTTACCTCCGTGAATGGCGTCGGTTGCCTCTGTGAATGGCGTCGTTGTTATGACTTCGTATAGAACTTGTCATTATCTAGAAGGCCTTAAGGGGTTCAGGACTAGGATAATGGGCATGAGTCTATAGTTGTTACCTTTGTCCCTGTGTGTGGCAGAGACGGTACATTGGATTTTATTTTATCCTTTTCTCCTCGGCTGTGTGACCCGAATGGAGTATACTATTTTATTACTGCTTATCACTTTATTTTTCTCGGTAGTGTGTTTTGAGTGGAAAAATAACATTTTGGTCCCAGTTGTGTGATCCGAGTGAACAAAATCAAGGTTTTTATTACTGTTTTTCTTTAACTATGGCATGTTACCTGCATGGTAGATATGCATGGTTTTAAGGGTGGAAACGCGGAGTTTTATGAAGTAAAACCATTTTTGAGGCTCGTGTTGGCCTGATGGAAAAGAGATTTTCAGGGTGGGAAAATATTTTTGGCTCCCGTGGTTGAGTTTGTTTGCTTATGGTTGCATAACCTCCTGATGGAAAAAAGGTTTTCAGGGGGGGAAACGTGGAGTTTTAACTTGCAAGAATGTTTCAATTGATCCAAAAGCCTTCTTGTAAACTAGATTCAATTCCTTTTTGTATTAACAATACAAATCTTTATAAGTCAAATACTTAAATACAAAAATCTTTTGTTATAAGATATAAGTATAAAAATTATTTTTATAACTTTTAGTTTTTTAAACTTTTTCTTAGATTAAGCAAATATAAGAACAAATAATGAAGAAGAAATCAAATACAAGAGTGTGTGTGTGTGCGGTATAATAAACAACAAGATAATAAAAATAGTAAAAGCAAGAGAAAAATAACAACACGATTTTTACAAGGTTCGGCGCAACAGCCTACGTCTTTACCTCAAGCCAACCGCTGTGAGGATTTTACCACCTCTCATTCAATAGGCGGAGGAGCCTCTCTCCTTAGTCTAAGCGGAGTAGTCTCTACTTGAGAATGTACCCTTCTCAAGTTAACCCAATCCTTGTAGGTGGATTAGGCTCTTTTGAGAACCACATTTCTCAAATACAAATCAAGAAGAATGATACGAGAGTGTACAAAGAATGCTCATTGAATGAGCAAATAGGTACAACAATGAAGCTCTAAACTCACTTCCCAAGAAATATGAAAATAAAGATCAAGAAGAAAAACTAATGATTTTCTCTCAAAAGTGATTTGTAGAATCAAAGATTTTGAAGCACAATGAAGTAGTAAGCAAGAGAGAAAGATTGAGAGGCTTGGAATGAATAAAACACTAGCACAAAGCCTCTATTTATAGGCTCTAAAAACCAACTAGCCGTTGGCCTAAATATGGAATTTTCAAACTATCCATTTTCAGAAAATTTCAAAATTTAATCCTGTTCGGTCAACTGAAGAGACTCATTCGGTCGACTGAACTACACTTCGGTCGACTGGACGCTAAGGTTCGGTCGAATGAGCTGAGTTAGATCTGAAAACTTATTTTTGTTAGCCTGTTCAGTCGACTGGATCATTAAAATCCAGATTTTTGGTTTTCCAAAAAGGTTTGATCTTTTTATGCTTTGGAAAAACATTTTAAAGATATTTAGGATTCCTATGAGCTTTAGAAACATATATCCATGAGTCATATGAGTGTACATAGATCCTACAAATGAATTTTACAATCTTGTTCTTTAAGTCTTCAATATCTCAATCCTTTTGCAATTGATCCACAAAAACTTGTCGCCAAATAATCTTGACTTGGAATTATGCGTCATGGCTTCCATTTGTATATCTTGAATTATGCTAAGTGTATATTTTCTGTAACCAAACTCAATTTGCACAATTAAATATATATAAGTTTGTTATCATCAAAATCGATTGTTGAAGCCTTGTTAGGCTTACACTATTCCTATTGGATTTCGGCTTACGGTGTGGGATTTTTTTGTAAAACCTTTTTCAGGTGTACGTGGTCCTGTAGGTTAACCTTGGAGTGCCCGGAGGTGGTTGATGACAAGATTTTTGTTTTGTCTTGATAGGTTGTATATACTATTCTGTATATAATTCATGTTGGGTATAACATGTTGTAATGCATATATAATTCTTATGGATGTATGCATGTTTTAATGCTTTCGAGAGAACCATGGGTTCGTTGTTGTTTTTCGTAGTTTCTTACTATGTTTTTCGTTGCTGGGTTCAACGGTTTACAAGCGGAGTTTTCAAATGGTTTATATTTCATTCAAACTCTTGTACTTCGAGAGAGATTTTGAAACGGTCAAAGCTTCTTTTAAAAAAGAAAAGATTTTCTTTTCTCAAACTTGTGTTTTGTTTTAAACCAAAATAGTAGTCTTTGGGCTACTCTTTTAAATCAACTAAACGCTTGGTAGTAAGATTTTATAAAGGTTTTAGCCTTGTTTGGGTTTTTGGGTTTTCATCTTTGGTGTTGGGGTGGTTTGGTGGTTGTTCGTATAATCTTCGCGTGACCCGGATTTTGGGCCATGACATAATCTATGAGGCTTATTCAAAGACAAATGTTTAACCAGATGTGTGACCAATAAACAATAGACATGCTTAAGGATGGTCTGGAGAATGCACCATTTAAAGTCAACCTAAGTAAAGTCCCGATATATATTTGTTGAAGAAGTACGGAAGCTCCTCCTCAAACAGAACTATATGAAAAGAAATATTTATGCTTTATTTGGGGGCTTTCACACTAATACGAACAAAAAGACAAGGTTCACATAGGTAGCCAGGTTTGTTAGCATGAACGTTCAATTTCATAACTGGTGGTTAACACAATAAAATGAACGAAAGACTAAGATTCATATAGGTAGCCATTTCCATAAGCAATTCAAAAACAATTGCATAGAAAACTACATTCACACTATAGCGAATGAAAAAGTAAGGTCCGTATAGATAGTCATTTATGTAAGCATTTTATAACATTAACAGTTCTGAGAGATAGCAGAGCAATGGATAGATAATCAGATATGGGTTGTTGTAGACATCAATATCAACAATGGAATTCTACTATAATGGTTAATCAAATAGTATTTCTCAAGCCAGATCAAGTTTGTGTCACATGTATGTTTAATCACTCATCTAGTAAACATTATATTGAAAAATTGTCTCAAGGATTCACAACAAGTCTACTCTAACACGTCTTCTAACACAATCCTTTAGACTATGTTTTGAGATGTTTCACATAAGATTGAGCCACATGTTTTTGAGTTCACAACCAAAAAACAAAAAAGAACACCTTTTTTTTTCTTTTTCTTTTCACTTAGTTCAAAATGTGAATTCCAATGGCCTTCCTAAGAAACTCAAATCTTAGTGCTTCAAGAGGTTTTATTAACAAGTCAGCCAGTTACCTTTCAGTGTTAATATACTCAAGAGTGATAGTACTGTTCTCAACTAACTGACGAATGAAATGATGCCTAATATCTATGTGCTTAGTTCTAGAGTGCTGAACATGATTTTTTGAAATATTTATAGTACTAGTATTGTCACAGTAAATAATGACAGACACTTGGTTAAGACCATAATCTGACAACATTTATTTCATTCAAAGCAATTAAGTACAATAACTACCAGCTGTAATATTCTTAGCCTCGGTAGTAGATAGGGATATAACATTCTGTTTCCTACTATGCCAAGACACCAAATTGTTACTGATATAGAAGCAACCTCGGGTTGTGCTTTTTCTGTTATCTGCACATCCAGCAAAATCAGCATCAGAAAAACCTGCAATGTTGAATTAATATCTTTGGAAATCCAAATGCCAAACTCAATAGTGGAATTCACATATTGGATGATTCTTTTAATAGCAGTTAAATGTGATTTCTTAGGTTTTGACTGATAGCGTGCACAAATACCAACACTAAAAATAATTTCAGGTCTACTGGTAGTAAGATACAACAGGCTACCAATCATACTTCTAAACATGGTTTGAATAATACTTTGATCTTTTTCATCTTTTGGCAATTTCACAGATGTACTCATAGGGGTTCTAATGGGTTTGGTAGATTCTAACTTAAACCTCTTAACTAGGCCTTTTGCATATTTTGATTGGGAGATAAAAATTTCATCGTCAGACAGTATAATCTATAAACCAAAAAAGTAGTTTAGTTCACCTACTATACTCATTTCAAATTCCTTATGCATACATTTAGAAAAGGAATGGGTAAGAGATTCACAAGTAGAGCTAAACACAATATCATCAACATATATCTATGCAACTAGAATATCTCTCTTGTCCTTTTTAATGAAAAGGGTCTTATCCACACTTCCTCTAGTGAAATCATTACGAACCAGGAAGGTGGTTAGTCTTTCATACCATGCTCGGGGGGCTTATTTCAGCCTATACAATGCTCTTTTGAACTTGTATACGTGATCAGGATAGTGTGGATCCTCAAAGCCTTTAGGCTATTCAACATAGGCCACTTCCTTCAACTGGCCATTTAAGAAGACACTTTTCACATCCATCTGGTATAATTTAAAATTCAAAAAATAAGCCATAGCAAGAAGAGTACGAATAGACTCTAATCTAGCCATAGGTGTAAAAATCTCGTCAAAATCTATTCCTTCTACTTGTGCGTACCCATTTGCCACTTGCCTAGCCTTATTTCTCACTACAGTGCCCTATTCATCAGACTTATTCTTGAAAATCTACTTAGTGCCAATGACATTAACATTCTCAGGTCCATGCACTAATTTTGCACTAATTCTCAAACATCATTCCTAATAAATTTTTTGAGTTCCTTATGCATAACGTTCACCCAACTATCGCCAATCAGAGCCTCTTTCATAATTTTTGGCTCAATCAAAGACACGTAACACAAATGACTTACTTGGTTTACCTGATTTCGCATTTGTCAACGTGCTATCATTGGTTTTGTTAACTCTCCAATCACCTGGTCCAATGGATGACTGTAAGGATGATTGTAAGGACCCAGTTCTAAACCATAGGATTAGTGATGGTAAACTGATAGGATCTTAGGTCATAGTAAGATTAAAATTTTAACACGATCAAAACCTAAGAATTAGACCCTGATAATCAAAAACTCTAAAATAGAAAGAAATTTCTCTAACCTTGAAGATCATTAAGCTACCCTAAGAACACTCATTTAAGACCTTAAAGTGGTAAACTTAGAAATGAAACTCCGAGCCCCAAACCCTTGTTAAGAAATGCTAACTAATCTCGTAACTTTTCAAGCCCAACAATCTATATGTGTTGTCCTATAACAGTAAAACTCGAATCCCAAATTCAAAGAATAAGAAAATCAAACCCAAGCCCTAACGTGAAAAGAAAATTATACTCAAAGGCATAAGCCCCATGATTTCCAATAATTACACTTCAACCCCAAGTTTTTAAAATAACTACACTTTCATCCTAAGACACCAAAGTTCATAGCAAATTATCAATGTCGTAAGAAAATACTTAAATCTTTATCCAGATTACACCAAAGAGTTCCTAAAACTCTTAGTATCAATAATTACACACTAGTCCCTCATGTATTTAAAATTTCACAAATGTTCTTGAAATATTTCTTATCCATAATTCTCTACAACTAATAT
>JAOTRH010093857.1:0-16359 GCA_034768845.1 Heliamphora exappendiculata
GTCCTTGTAAAGAGATTCGTTAGTTGCACCAAAAATTATATCATCTACATAAATTTGTACAACTAGCATGTCACTTTATTGAGACTTGATAAAAATGGTAGTATCAATTTTTTCTCTAGAAAATTTATTTTCAATCAAGAATTTTTTAAGCCTTTCATACCAAGCTCTTGGTACTTGTTTTAAACCATAGAGAGCCTTGGTAAGTTTAAAAACATGGTTTGAAAATTTTAGTTTTTCAAAACCATGAGGTTGTTTCACATAAACTTCCTCCGAGATAAAACCATTTAAAATGGCACTCTTGACTTCTATTTGATAGAGTTTGAAGTTTTTAAAATATGTAAAAGCAAGCAACATTCTAATGGTTTCAAGCCTAGCCACAGGAGCAAAAATCTCATCAAAATCGATGCATTCTTCTTGATTGTAACCTTGGCCTACCAATTGAGTTTTGTTTCTAAGAACTACTCCATTTTTATCCATTTTATTTTTAAAAATCCATTTTATACCAATAATGGAGTATTCTTCAGGTATTGGGACTAAAGTCCAAACTTTATTTCTTTCAAATTGGTTTAGCACTTCTTGCATAGCTAAGATCTAAAATTTATCGTTTTCGGCTTTCTCAAAATATTTTGGTTCAGTTTGAGAAAGGAATGCTAAATTACCACAAATATTATCTAGAGAAGAGCGAGTTTTGATACCTTGAGATGGATCACCAATGATTAGATCTATTGAGTGACCATGGGCATACCTCTACTCATTAGGTAGATCAGAATTTTTTGCATTTTCAGATTCTACAATCTGTTGGACTGCATTTTATTATGAATTTGGAGCTTCCTCTTGATTTGACTCTTCCTTATCTTTGATGAAAATATATTCAACACATTTTTCTAAATTAAAAAGGTTATCTTCACAAAAATTATTTGAAGAACCAAGGTTAGCATAATAAAAAATAACATGTATAGATTCTTCAACAACTAGAGTCATTTTGTTAAAAATTCTATATGCTTTACTAGATATAGAATATCTTAAAAAAATACCTTCATCAGATTTTTGCATCGAACTTGCCCAAAAGTTCATTATTGTTGTTTAAAACAAAATATTTGCACATAAAGGCGCGAAAATAATTGATGTTATATTTTCTTCTATTCCATAACTCATACAGAATTTTCTTGAGAGATACTCTTATCATAGCTCTGTTTATGATAAAACAAACTGTGTTTACAGCTTCGGCCCAAAAGTATCTTGGTAGATTATTTTCACAGGGAATGGTTCTAACCATTTCTTCTAATGTCATATTTTTTCTCTCAACAACTCTATTTTGTTGAGGGGTTCTAGGATCTGAGAAATTATGGTTAATACCATTTTCATCACAAAACTTTTCAAAATCTTTGTTTTCAAATTCTCTACCATGATCACTTCGGATACTTGTGATTTAAAAACCTTTTTCGTTTTGAACTTTTCGAGACAGTTTTAAAAAAGAGGCAAAGGCTTTATCCTTATGAGTTAAAAATAGCACCCAAGTGTATCTAGTGAGATTATCAATAATAACAAATGCATATCTCTTGCCTCCATAGCTTAAAGTCTTTGTTGGATCAAATAAGTCCATATGCAATTGTTGTAATGGCCAAAAAGTTGAAATTTCATTTTTAAAATGAAAAAAACTTCTAATTTATTTGACTTGTTGGCATGCATCACACACTTTGTCTTTTTCAAATTTGATTTGAGATAATCTAATCACTAATCCCTTTTTTAAAAGTTTAAAAATCAAGTTCATGTGTGCATATCCAAGTCTTCTATATTATAACCAACTATTATCACTCAAGGCAGCTAAGCACTTAGTGCCATTCTCAAAAAGATCATTTAGAGTAAATGTATAAGCATTTTCATGCCTTTGACCTTGAAGAATAACTTTGTTATTGGTTGAATCTTCAATAACACATTAGCATGATCAAACACAACTTTGTAGTATTTGTCACAAAGTTAGCTTATGCTAAGAAGGTTATATTTTAAACTATCAACAAGCAAAATATTTTCAATAGAAGGGGAAATTTTTTTATCAATACAGCCAAATTTTTATGATTTTTCCTTTGCAATGTCTCTAAAAGTCACAAATCTACCATCTTTTGGCTTGAGAGATGCAAACATCGATTTGTCGCCTGTCACGTGTTGTGAGTAAGCAATATCGAGGTACCTCATCCCTTCCTTGAATGAGGATTTGAGACACACCTGCAAGGAGAATCATGTTTTGATTTTTGGTACCGAAATTTTCTTGGGTAATTTGATGTTAGTTTCTTGAGGGTGTGCTCCTTTAGGAACCCAAGCCTTCTTAATAGAAACATTTAAAGATTTTTTTTGTGGACAGTGGGTGACAATGTGTCCATGCTCATAACAGTGAAAGCAAGCGGCACTTGAATGATTTGATGATACTTTGACAAATATGTTGCTCAAGTATTTTTGTTTCTTCTTGGGTTTGTAACTAATTTCAACTTTGTTATAAACACAATTTTGCATCCCAATAAGTTTATCTAAATTTTTCTTTCCTTGAGTGAACTTATAAACGATTTTTGTGAGATTTTCAACTTTTTCACTTAAGACTCTGTTTTCATCTTTTACAATAGAAATTTGCTTTAGCAAGACATTTTTTTTATTTTTCAAAGTCTCAATTTCAGGTGAGGAAGAAAGAACTAACTTTTTCAAAATTAAATTATTTGCACCAAATTTTCTCAACTCATCATGCAAATCTTTAAAAGCATTTTGCAGTTTCTCTAATGAAAAAGAATCAGAAGTTACATCATCATCTTCTTTGGCCATAAGGCAAAGATTGGCAATTTTATTTTCTTCATTTTCATTCTCAGAGCTGCTTTCATCGCTTTCACCCCAAGCTGCAATCATGGCTTTCTTGAAGTCTTTCTTGAATTGCTTCTTGAGCTGAGGGCATTCAGTTTTGACGTGTCCAACGTTTTTGCATTCGTAGCAGATTATCTTATTCTTCTTGTG
Source organism: Heliamphora exappendiculata (assembly GCA_034768845.1). NCBI lineage: Eukaryota > Viridiplantae > Streptophyta > Magnoliopsida > Ericales > Sarraceniaceae > Heliamphora > Heliamphora exappendiculata. The sequence goes on from JAOTRH010093857.1 coordinate 2,995, forward strand.
TTCTGCTTTGAATCTACTGGAGTCACATTTGAACTTGTTTGGTTCTCCTTTATATCCTTCATTCTTGAAGAATTTTTTTCCTCCTTATTTTTTATTTTTAAGAAACTTCTTGAACTTGTTTGTAATGAGAGCTATGTCTTTATTCTCATCATATGAGGAGTCTTCCTCAGATTCTTCTTCAGGAGCTGAGGACTTGAAGGCGATATTTTTCTTCTTTTTACTGTCTTCCTCATCATCTATTTTGATGTTCATCTCATGGGTCATGAGATAACTAAGAAGTTCTTCTTGGTTCAGTCTATTTAGGTCTTTGGTTTCTTGTATGGTCGTGACCTTTGCTTCCCAACTCTTTGGCATACACATTAGAATTTTTTTAAATATTTCTGTATTAGTGTAAATCTTGCCAAGAGATTTCAGTCCATTAATAATGCCAATGAAGCGAGTAAACATATCAGATATAGTTTCATCATGCTTCATTTTAAATAGTTCATAGTTATACACAAGCAGACTGATTTTTGACTCTTTCACTTGATTGGTACCCTCATGGATAATTTCGAGTCTATCTCATATTTCTTTTGCGGTGTCACATGCAGAGATCTTATTGAACTCATTTGGGTTAAGTGAGCAATATAGGAGATTCATGGTTTTAGCATTCTTTTGTATCTCCTTAATATCATTTTTATTCCATTAAACTTCTGATTTAGGAACAACAGCCCTTTCAACAGTTTTGGTAGGTCTTTTATATCCATTTATGATAACCCACCAAAGATCATAGTCTACAGCTTGAATGTAAATTCTCATTCTAGCCTTCCAATTGTTATAATTTGTTCCATTGAATAAAGGGGATCTGTTGGTCGATTGACGTTCAGATTGGACAAGTTCAATACTAGTGGTTCCCATATAAAACTCTTGAACTATTAAGTCAAAAGCAAGAGCCCAAGTTCTGATACAAATTGTTAGATCTAGGCAACCCTAGAAGGTGGGTGAATTGGATCTTTTTTTAAAAAATAACAATTTAAATTTTTTTTCAAAAACCTTTTAATATTACAATAAAGCAAGATATGCAAATATTTAAATAATGCAAATATTAAAAGATGAGGAATAGAGAAATAGAACCAGACACCAGAAATTTATAGTGGTTCGACTTTATCTTAACCCACATCCACTCATCAAGATATTTCTTGAGTATTTCCACGATATAGAATACTTCACGAGCGTATTCAAAACCTTTACAAGTTTCAAGTCTTCTCTTGAGCTATCTGAATGTTTACGGGCACATTGACAAGCCTATTTCAGCTTCAAGAAGTTTCTATGAAAATAAGTTCTTATTTTTTTTAACTTGAACTCTTCTTTGATGAATTTTACTCGCTCACTCGAAGGCTAAAGGGTGACTCACCATTGACTACAACAAATGAGGTGTAATAGATAAAGAACACTCACTCTCTTTACAAGATTGATTTACAATAAATGAAAGGGTAAAGAGAAATGAGAAACAAGAACATGAGTTGCAGCAATAAATGTGACCTTGATAATTTCTGAGATTGATTTGAGCAATAGAAAGTAAATGTAAATTTCTAACCTTCTTAATTGCTGAGAAGTAACTCCTTATATAAGTTCTTGTGAGTTCTTGACCGTTGGAGGTAGATGGGGGCAATAAATGCCAAAAATTTAACCGTTGAGATCTACCGTATTTTAAATTTCCGTCTTTAGGGTCGACACAAATAACTTTGGTGTCGACACAAAGTGGCTATGGGAGGGTTATTCAAGTGGTTGGGTTAACACGAATGTTCTGAGGGGTCGACACAAATTCTGCACTTTACCTTCCAACGTTCTAGGGTCGACACAAATGAATCTGGTGTCGACTCGTTTGAAACTTCAACATCGAAAAGAACAACTTTGTGTCGACTCAACTTGTTTCTGGTGTCGACAGTAAATCTCTGCAGGGAGCCTCGGTACTTTTGTGTCGACATATATGTGCTTTGGGTTCGACACCAAAATTATGTAGGTAGGCTCAGGACCTTTGGGTCGACACGATTTGTCTTGGGGTCGACACCAAAATTCTGTAGAAGATCTCAGTTGTTTTGTATCGACGCAAACTTCCAAAAATCAAAAGTGATGATCACTTTTGTGTCGAAACAAAATATGTTTGTGTCGACTCAAAATGAGTCCTAGGAACTTCGGCACTTTTGTGTTGACACAAAATTAGTTTGTGTCGACACTAACTTTTTGGTACCTGAAGATCAATTTGAAAAACAGTTAGGTTGTCAAACCATTTGATCAATGGGTGTTGGCACACTTGATATGTTTCAAGTATACTTTGCCTTAAAAGTTTTTTATTTAATTTTTAATTAAGATCAACAAAAAAATATTGTAATTAAAGAATGTTTAAGTGTTTGAATCTTTTTGAGATAAAAGTTATTTTTTTGCTAAGGTGTCAATTTTAATTGTTCAAAATGTGTTAACACTTTTATTTTAAAAATATAAAATATTATCCAATTAAAGCCATTTATTCTTAGAAAATAAATTATAAAAATCATTAAAATCAAATTAAAATGTCCTTAGCCTAACAAATTTATTAGAGTGTGTGATCTTTTACGAGTCAATAATCACAGTGAGTTGGATAACGATATTAATTATATGGTGGATATTATATAGAGTAAATTACACTGACTACCTCTAAGTTTTTTGACAAAAACAGACACCCCATCTACTTTCTAAAATGACACTGACTCCCATTATCAGTGAAAAAGATAAACTCGGCTATTATTTTTTTGTAAAAGACATGAATACCCTTATATCTTTAACATGCCCTTCTGCCCTTATTTTTCTTCATATTTCCTACACCGGCGACCAGCCATAGTCTTGTGATGAAAATAGATTGGCTTGGTTTGGTTCTCTAGAGAGAGAGAGAGAGAGAGAGAGGGGGGGAGAGATGCTGGGCATGGACACAACTTCTATCATCAAAAGATGATAGTTGATAATGGTAAGGCGCACACAGCACGAAATTTTTTTAATGTTTAGAATCTCAACTTAAAATGAAATTGAATTATTTTCATCTAAGCCATTGATTTGAATGTTATAACCGAATTATTTTCATCTGAGCCATTGATCTGAATATTATAAACTGAATTATTTTCATTTGATCCATTGATTTGAAGATGATAGCCATTGATCTGAATCTTAACTTAAAATTAATCTAAATTAGTCTTCGGTGACGAGTTCTCGGTGTCGCCAGAGAGGGAGGAGGGATAGTCGAAGGAGGCGGAGCTGTAGACGGGCAACGGAATGAAGAACTATAACTGCATAGCTGAAGATTACCCACAAAAGAGCTTGAATTGAATTTGAGAGAAAGTCGATTCGGAACAGGGCTAGATAAGTAGTTGAAAAGCTGAACACCTCGGAGGTAAGGGAGATCCGAGGGGATTTGGCCTCTAATGAGATTGCCATGGAGGTTGAGTTTTCGGAGAGCTTGGAATTGCTCGATTTTTTCGTGATTCGACCTCCTAGTCCCTTCCATGGCAGCTGGATTACGATAACCTGACCTTGAGCACACTTGATTACTACCCAACCGCTGGAACAAGCTCCATATCCAGTGTCGTTCCAGCTTCACATGAAACCTTTTGTGTCGACAAAATCGTCCCTGAATGACGGGGGCGAAGGTGAACGGCGCCGGCGGGTGCAGCGGTGAATGACACTAGCAGGGGCAGTGGTGAACAACGCCGGGCGTGGAAACTAGTTAGCTTGCGGCGGAGGAAGAAGGAGGAGCGACGGAGGAGCAACGGAGGAAGAAGGAGGAGCGACGGGTCTAAGGAAGAAGGAGCGGTGGGTTTGAGGAAGAAGAGGAGATGAACCTAGTATTTTTGAGTGGAAGGCTAAGTTTGATATTTTAGTAATAATTAATATTAGTATTATTTTATGAGGGGCGGAGGCCTGGGGCTACGGCTCCTCTGTTTTTTTTTTTCTCTCAACTCTCTCTCTCTTTCTCTCTCTCTCTCTCTCTCTCTATCTGGTAATTCTCTTCTTTCCCTATCTCACATACATATATATTGAATAGCTTCTCACAATTCCTTATCTCGCATATATATATATATATATATATATACTAAATGTCCATCAAAGGAGGCTCCATTTTAATAGCTTGGTTAATTAATTTTAAAGCATTAGTTATAATTTTTAATAAATTTTATATTTATATTATAATTAAATTATTACTATTATTATATATACCTATTGATATATATATATGTATATATATATATTATTATTTATTTGTTTAATCTAATTAATCATATTTTTTTTTATTTTTTTTATTTTATTTTTTAAAAATTATTTCTCAAGAATACTGAGACTTCTCTTAATCTAAAACTCTCACTGAGGTAATTAATTACAAATATACACACACATATATATGTATAAATTGTTTGAAATACTCAGTTATATGGTTTAAAAACACCGGTTACGGAATCACAATTCACAAGCTTAAGTTTATTAACTTTAAAATTGTCAATTATAATATTAATTTGCCTATTAATTTGTCTTTATCTATATTTATGTATACATATACATTATATTTATTATTTTTTTATAACTAATTATCATTATTTGTAACGGTCGTAACCGTAACTTTAATGTGTAATTATTACTATAATTAATTATTATTTATTTATTTTAATTACTATTTTTTTTGAGATATTACATTCTCACCACCTTTAGAAGTTTGGTCCTCCAAATTTTACTTGGTTTAGGCTAGAATGTGTCGTACCTTACTTGAATAGTTTTAGGTACTTACCTCTCATATCGATTCCTTTTTCCTATGTCGCTTCTCCTCCATAATGATTGTCTCACCATTTTTGACGAGTGATATCAATTTATAGTAAAGACATTTCTCTTGCCAACCCATGATACGTACCGGTCGTTCTTTGTAAGTTAGATTTTGACCGAACTGCATAAGTTGTTGTGTCAGGACATAAGATAGGTCGACAACGTCTCTTTAAAGTGGGACGATATAAAAGGTTTGCGTCGAATTGGATCAACTTCTATGTAATTACGTAAGGAGTTTTAAAGTGCAGTCAATAGTAGTATGATTAGACGCAAATTAATCTATGCCAAAGATAGCGTCGAAATGTCCTATATAGGTAGGGTTTAGGTTAGTCAATAAACAATCCTCATCAAAGGTCACATTACAGTTTTTATATATCATGGAACAGAGTATCCCTTATTTGCGGATTGGGACATGAACAATCATAATCCAAAGGTTCCATAGTTCTTATTAATTTCTCAGCAAAATGAGGAGATATAAAGGGTTGCATTGAATCGTGATCAGACAATGCGTAAGCAGGCAAGGACTAGATAGAGAGGTTACCTTTGATCGCTTCTTCCCTGATCTAAGGATCTCTAGGAACTAGGGCAAACATCTTCCCTTGTCTTTGATTGTTATTGTCGTTACTCCATGCCTTAAACAGTGGTTTCTTTACATTCCCAAGCCTTTGATTATGATTTTGTTTTTCGTTGCTAGTTTTCAAAAACTTTGGGCAATTCCTCCTCATATGTCCTTTAGTGCCGCAGTATAAGCAATTGTCGGTTCCCTTCAAACAAACTCCTGGGTGTGCCTTTCCACATGTTGAACAAGTAATATTTCAATTTTCTCCCTTCATAATTTCCACCTCCTCCTTATTTGAATTCCCTCTTTTCACATTTCCTAAACTCGCGATTTGACGTTTTCATTTCTCGAATATTCTTCGACTTTCGTCGTTTTCCTGCTCTACTAGCAGTGCTCGATCTACAACATCAGCATAATTGGGTAGCCTTAGGGGTTGAATCATTTTTCTAATCTCTGGCCTTAATCCGTCCTCGAACTTATGTGCCTTCATGTGTTTAGTGTTTATCATGTGTGGGGCGTACTCGGCTAAGTTTGTCAATTATGCTTCGTATTCAGAAACTATCATTCCTCCCTTTTGTTTGAGTCGCTGAAACTCGGTACACTTAACATCACGCAGAGACTGAGGAATGTACTTCTCCTGAAAACAAACCAAAAATTGTTCCCACTCCATTCGTGGTTTGTTTTGCCTCTTCAAATCCCACCATTTTGGAGCCTCGCCCTCAAGTTGGTAAGTTACCAGACTTACTTTCTGGGTCTCCGTACAGGGTAATACTCTAAAAATTTTCTCCATGGCTGCCCACCTGTTGGCCTTAACTCGATCTAATCCACCTTTAAAAAATGGCGGTTTCATCTTCAGAAATTCCCTCACGGTTAGGCCTTCCACTGGGTTTTGAGGTATTCCAAGATCTGGACCTTGGTGCACGATTGGAGGTGGGTCATTGGGAATATGATTTGGAGGAACTAGGGCTTGTTGTTGCCTAACTTGGACTAAATCACAGATCATCTGTCGCATCTAGTTCATTTGTGTATTAACTCGTGTCATAAATTCAGCTATGTTTTCACTACCGCTTGTTCTACGCATTCTCATGTTGGCAAATCTACATCAAAGAAAGATTGACTATCAATATAGGGCATTATGATAATACTCTTGATTTTCATAGAAGAAATTTTGAAAAGAAGTTTTTCTTATACATGTTAGATCAGAAATGGCATCTAACTACTATCTTGTTTCTTGGTATCTAGGTAAAGCAGCTCTCCACCTTTCATTACTATAATATTTTAGAACTATCCTAAGCAAAGATCTAATCTTCTAGAACTCTTAACATTCCATGCTTATTGTCGTGGCGTATACTTTGAGATTTTTTCTTAGTTTTATTTCCTAATATTATGCATGCATCAAAAGAATCATTATCCCACTAAATAAATTTTCCCAGACTTCCCATAAGAAGAATGTCCTATGAGATGAATGTCAAGATGACAATGAGGATGAAAACAAAAAAAAGAAAGGCATCGCCTTCAAGTCCTCAACTCATGACAAAGAATTCGAGAAAGACTTCTCAAGTGATGAGAATGAAAACTTGGCTCTCATCACAAAAAAATTTAAAAAATTTCTTAGAAATAAGAAACAATGAGGAAGAAAGTTCTTCAAAAGGAATGACACCGAGGCGAGCCTACTAAATTCAAAGGCGACTCAAGCAAATTCAAAAGTGACTTCAAAAAAAAAGAAATCATCTGCTATGAGTGTAACAAGCCTGGATATGTCAAAAGTGAATATCTTCAGCTCAAAATTCAATTCAAAAAGGGTTTCAAGAAAACTATGATTGCTGCATAGGGTGAGCGTGATGACAACAGTTCTGAATATGAAAAAGAAAAAAACGAATTAGCAAATCTATGTCTTATGGCTAGAGCAGATAATGAGGTAACCCCTGACCCCTTTTCTTTAGATGAATTATAAAGTGCATTTGAATATTTGCATGATGAGTTGAGAAAAAATGGGTGCAAAGAATTTTATTTTGAAAAAGTTAGTTCTTTTCTCCTCAACTAAAATTAAAACTTTAAAAAGTGAAAAATATGTTTTAACAAAACAAGTTTCTGTTTTGAAGGATGAAAACAAAATTTTAAGTGAAAAAGTTGAGAACCTTATAAAGATTGTTTACAAATTCACTCAAGAAAAGAAGAACTTGAATAAATTTTTTGGCACGCAAAAATGTGTTTTTGATAAAGCTGTGATTGGATATAAACTCAAGAAAAAACAAAAGTTCTTAAATAATATTTTTGTCAAGACATCATTTAATCATATAAATGCCACTTATTTTCACTGTTATGAGTATTGACACATTGTCACACATTACTCACATAGAAATCTGTGAAATAATTCTGTCAAGAAGGCTTGGTTCCTAAAGAAGCACACCCTTAAGGAACTAACACCAAATGACCCAAGAAAATTTGGTTATCAAAAATCAAAACTTAATTTTCCTTGTAGGTATGTCTCAAATTCTCATTCAAGGAGGAGATGCAGTATCTCGATAGTGCTTACTCAAGACACATGACAGGCGATCAATCGATGTTTACATCTCTTAAACCAAAAGATGACAGATTTGTGAATTTTAGAGACAATAGTAAAGGAAAAATCATAAGAATTGGTTGTATTGGTAAAAAAAAATTCCCTTCTATTGAAAATATTTTACTTGTTGATGGTTTGAAACATAATTTTTTTAGCATAAGTCAACTTTGTGACAAATGCTATAAAGTTGTGTTTGATCATGCTAAATGTGTTATTGAAGATTCAACCAATAACAAAATTATTCTTAAAGGTCATAGGCATGAAAATATTTATACATTTACTATTAATGATTTTTTTAAGAATAGCACCAAGTGCTTAGCAGCTTTGAGTGATAATAGTTGGTTATGGCATAGAAGGCTTGAACATGCACACATGAATTTAATTTTTAAACTTTTGAAAAAAGAGTTAGTGATTGGGTTATCCCTAATAAATTTTGAAAAGAACAAAATATGTGATGCATGTTAACAAGGCAAACAAGTTAGAAGTTTTTTTCATTTCAAAAATGAGATTTTAACTTTTAGGTCATTTCAACTATTACATATGGACTTGTTTGGTTCAACAAGGACTTTAAGCCTTGGAGACAAGAGATATGCCTTTGTTATTCTTGATGACTTCTGTAGATATACTTGGGTGCTATTTTTAGCTCATAAGGATGAAGATTTTGCTTCTTTTGAAAAACTGTCTTAGAGAGTTCAAAATAAAAAATATTTTCAAATTACAAGTATCTGAAGTGTTCATGGTAGAGAATTTAAAAACAAAAATTTTAAAAAGTTTTGTGATAAAAATGGTATTAACCATAATTTCTCTGCTCCTAGAACACCTCAACAAAATGAAGTTATTGAGAGAAAAAATATGACATTAAAAGAAATGGCTAGAACCATACTTTGTGAAAATAATCTACCACGATACTTTTGGGCCGAGGTTATTAATACCGCTTGTTTGATCATAAACAGAGTTATGATAAGAGTTTATCTCAAAAAAATCACATATGAACTATTGAATAGAAGAAAACCTAATATCAGTTATTTTCACACTTTTGAGTGCAAATATTTTGTTTTAAATAATAATAAAAAAAATTTGAAAAAATTTGATGCAAAATTTGATAAAGGTATTTTTCTAGAATATTCTACATCTAGTAAAGCGTTTAGAGTTTTTAACAAAATGACTCTAGATGTTGAAGAATCTGTACATGTTATTTTTGATGAAGTTAACATTGGTTCTTCAAAAGATTTTTTTGAAGATAACTTGTTAGACATAGAAAAATGTGTTGAAGATATCTTAATCAAAGAAAAAGAAGAGCCAAATCAAGAGAAAACTTTAAATCCTCAACAAAATGCAGTTCAACAGATTGTCAAATCCGTAAATCTAGAAAATTTAAACCTACTTAAATAGTATAGGTATGCTCATGGTCACCTGAAAGATCTTATCATCGGTGATCTATTTCAAGGTATCAAAACTCGTTCCTCTCTACATAATGTTTGTGGTAATTTAGCATTTTTTTTTCAGACCGAATCAAAACATTTTGAGGAAGCCAAAAATGATGAGTTTTGGATCTTAGCCATGCAAGAAGAGCTAAATCAATTTGAAAAAAACAAGAATTGGATTTTAGTCCTAAGACCTAAGTATCACTCCATCATCGGTACAAAATGGGTTTTTTGAAATAAAATAAATGAGAATGGAGTAGTTCTTAGGAACAAAGCTCGATTGGTAACCCAAGGTTACAATCAAGAAGAATGCATCAATTTTGATGAGATTTTTGCTCCTGTGGCGAGGTTTGAAGCTATTAAGATGTTGCTTACTTTTGCATACTTTAAAAATTTTAAACTCTATCAAATGGATGTCCAGAGTGCCTTTTTAAATGATTTTATCTTAGAGAAAGTTTTTGTGAAACAACCTCCTGATTTTGAAAATTCAAATTTTGCAAACCATGTTTACAAATTTACCAAGACTCTTTATGGTTTAAAACAAGTACCTAGAGCTTGGTATAAAAAGTTAAGTAAATTCTTAATTGAAAATGAGTTTTTAAGAGAAAAAATAGATACAACTATTTTCATCAAGTCTCAAGAAAATGACATGCTAGTTGTACAAATTTATGTAGATATGATTTTTTGTGTAACTAATGAGTCTCTTTGCAAAGACTTTGCTAAGTGCATGCGGGGAGAATTCGAGGTGAGCATTATGGGTGAGCTCAATTATTTTTTTGGACTTCAAATTAAACAAACTCAAGAAGAAATCTACATCAATCAATCTAAATATACGAGAGACATATTGAAGAGATTCGACATGCTAAAAGCAAAACTCATGAGAACTCTAATATGCCCTACAACAAAGCTTGACAAAGATGAAGATGGCATAACAGTAGATGAAAACCATTATGGAGGAATGAATGGATCTCTCTTATATTTAACTGCTAGTCGTCCGGATAATATGTTTAGTGTATGCATGTGTGTTAGATTTCAATCAAATCTTAAAGAATCACATGTGACCGCTGTTAAGCGCATCTTTAGATACCTTTTAAGTACATAAAACTTAAGATTATTTTATTCTAAAGGAATAGCTTTTGAGTTATTTAGCTATTCAGATGTTGATTTTGTCGGATGCAAAGTAGATAGGAAAAAAAAGTGGTACTTGTCAATTCTTATTACACTTACTAATCTCTTGGTTTAGCAAGAAGAAGAACTCAGTGGCCTTGTCTACAGCCGAGACTGAATACATTGCAGCTGAAAATTGTTGTGCACAAGTTTTTTGGATGAAACAACAACTAGAAGACTGTGGTTTTTACTTAGATTATATTCTTATTAAATGTGATAACACTAGTGCAATTAATATATCTAAGAACCCAATACAACACTTAAGAACCAAGCACATTGTGATTAGACATTATTTTATAAGAGATCATGTGCAAAAAAAAATATCTTACTTGAATTTATAGGCACATATTACCAGTTAGCAGACATTTTCACAAAATCCTTAAATAAAAAAAGAATATGCTATAGAAGAAGAGAACTTAGTATGTTATGTGCTCCTAATTCTTGATTAAAATGTCATACTAATTATGTCTTTTCATTGCATTTCAAAGTCTTTGATGTTATTTCTTCATATGTAAAAAAGTGTCGACACCACTTGAAAAAGTGTGAACACAATTGTGTGCTATGTTGACACAAAACTGTATAGAAGTGGCACTGTGAGAAAAGTGTCGACCCCTTTTTATTTAGTGTCGACATCATATTGGTTCCCTGACTCTCGGTAAATTTGTGTTGACACCAAGCTTAATCGTGTCGACCCAAATAGCCAAATGTGTGACACTTTCTAAAAATGTGTTGACACCATTTTCTGTTTTTGATACCCACATTCGCTACAAAAAGTGTCGACACCAAATGTCATTTGTGTCTACACAAATCGTAATGCCTATATATAGAGGCGTCGGTCCCCTAAACCGTCACATTGTTTCCTCTCTCTCTCTATAAAACTTGTTCATCTCCTGTTCTTTTTTCCTCCAAAATTCGTGTCAACTCGTCACCTTCCTCTTCCTTCAATCTTCAATCCTAACCCAAATCTACTAAAATGCCTCCAAAAATGATGGAAAAAGGAACCAAGCGATCGGTCGAAAAGGGTTCATCAAACCCTAGGATGTCGAAGAAGAAGAATACAACGACGGTGACGGTGACCGGAACGGTTCCATAAAACATAGCCACATCGGAGGTAATTTTCTTCAAAACCCTCAAAATCTGTCAACTTTATTTCTCATCGTTTTCAAATCGAAAAGTAGTTCCCGGTCGTAGTATAGACTTTTCTTTCTTTAACTCTATTGAAATGAGATTTAAGGATCTCTTTTCAAGTCTTGGGTGGAAAAGGCTCCATCAAATAAGAGAACCACACTATCCCACGCTTGTAAAATCTTTTTATGCTCACTTTCACATTTCACTCGTTCCTACCACCACCATCACCACATGGGTAAATGGTGTAAACATTGTCTTGACTCTTTCTCTAAATGAGATTCTTGGGGTTCCCGAAGGAAAAATTTGTATTTATCATAACCAGAAACCCATTGATATTTAAGGTTTCTCTTTCTCTGATTATGTCAAGAACATTTTCAAAAATGATGACATTGACCCGACCAAATCCCTAGAGGCTAATTCACTCAAGCCTGAGATGCGTCTTCTACATCACATGGTTAACTATATTTTCCTACCTCAGATTGGAAAATTTAGAGATGTCATATATATGCAAATTTTTATTATGTGGTGTATCCTTGAAAAATAGAGCATTAATCTAGGTTTTCTATTCATTTCCCACATGTTGCATTCCCACAGTAAATTGAACTCCTCTCTTCCATATGGAATGTATCTCACTCGTGTTTTTTGCCATTTCAGCATTAATCGAACTGAGGAGAACGCTGTTGTCTTTTCAAAGCAAGACTTGTATGGTAGTTTCTGACTAAAACATATGCAAATTAAAATTGTTAATCGTGTTTGGACCACCTCTCGTCGTGGCACCCCCACATCTGCCAGACTTCTCCTCCTCCTCCTCCTCCTCGAGATATTTCTTCTATTCTTATCGATCTTGATTCTCCTCTCTCTCGACCTAATTTTCATGGACCTTTTGACATTCCTGGTCCATCTTCTGCTCCTCCTCCTCCTCCTACTTTTGCATCTACTCCACCTGCATCATCTTCTGCTCATGTTTATGTTGACTAATCTGAGGTAGTCTCCTTGATTCAAATTTTATCCTTCAAAGTGACTTCCTTTCAAGAAAAAGTTGATCAAGACTTTTTTTTATCTAAATTAGACTATCCCTTCCCTCTCTGATAAAGTAAAGTATCTTGACAAAACCAATCGTAGTCTCCGGCAAGATGTAGAAAATGTCACAAATGCCGGGAGAGCCCTATGCAAGACCATGGATGACAATATTATCTTCATTGTTAATTGCAATAAGGTAATCCTGCATCAAGTAAGAAAGGAATATGACCAAGGTATTGTAACTGCTATTTATGCAAATTCTCAGAAAGTGAAAGAATGCTTACAATGGATTAAAGAAGCCTAGGGTAAGCAATTCAAGCTCAAAGAAACAAAGAAAGAAAAAGCTACTCGACTTAAGCGTGAAACAGATCTGGCACTGATAGCCAAATATGAAGCCATGGCAGCAGCTGAGGCTAAAGATGAGTGAGCGCATGCATCCAAAGAACGAGCTTCCCCAAGCAAACAAAAAGTCAAGGAGAAGAAAGAGTTTAAGAAGTTCATGGATGATCAATATTTTTTTTTTTTACGATTACAAAATGGGAGAGAAGGTAAAGGTAGAAGGTAAAGGAGTAAAGGAGAGAAGAGAGAAAGAAGATAAAATATTTTTTAAAGTTTTTCTTTGAAGGAGAAGATGTAACAATTAACATATATTTTTTTTGTTGCATGGGTTGTTTGATATTTTGAAT
>JAOTRH010093909.1:0-16357 GCA_034768845.1 Heliamphora exappendiculata
GGGTGTTTGTTTAAAAGATGTTAACTCACAGTCCTATCAAGCCCTGCAAGGACGAGGGGATCACATTGTATAACCCCATACCTCTTCGCAACTTTCTGCCTACAAGTAGAAAACAACAAATCAGATTTGCAACTAAGTTAGACAGTAACAAAGCAGAGGTATAGCGCTGATCATCCCCAGTGAACCTACCCATCATGATAAGCCTATAACCATGGTAGCTTTAATAAAAATAGTTCAATTAATTGGGCACATTTTAATGCAGCATCCACTTAAACAAACAAAATAGGGGAACTTAGGTATCAGGCATTGAACAAAACTCGTCTCATTAGGCCGGTCAAAAAAAGTCTCATCTCGTTAGGCAATTTCCCCACCAAGAACTGGCCAAACAAATTAACTTTCTGGGTATTGGCATCATGGACCATGAGTTAGTGGATTGGGTCTGGTTCTTTAAGATGAATTGCTGATGCAAAGAAGAATTACTTGCTTACCCAGGATTATTTGTGATTCGGAATATATGCCTAAATGCAGGTCGAATATCAGGTGGACAGTCTGCTAACTGGTCGACTGGAGGCTGTACATAAGCTGTTTCTGTTAATAACTCTATCAAACGGCATCCCAGCTGCATTACATTAGAAAAGGAAAAATGAAATATATCAGATAATGCAAAACATAAATATATAATACTTCCATCATTTATTCATTTCAGAAGGAAGAAAAATGATGGCCGCAAACCTTAGCTTGTGTGTCACGGCCCCATGGCTTAATTTCTTCATTTCTTACCAGCTTTTGCACCTCAATTATCTTTTTCCTTCTGATCAAACTTTTTACACGTTTCCTTACTATCTCAGCATCCTTACTAAATCCTTCTTCAGTGGAAGCAACCACCTTTTTTCTCAGGTTCATCTTAGTTTTCTCCAAGAAACTATGAATCCTAACCTGTACTAATGTAACAATAATAAGGAAAATATCCATAATTACATGTGATTTCCCGATAGGAGAAAGAATGGATAAAAGTAAAGTTAATTAGACATAATCTTTTCTCCTGATACCATGACTTCAAATACCAACTGTACATGCCTAAAGGAGAAGTTCCATAATGAGATGATTAAAAGGTTTTATGTTCTCCACGATTTATATGGAGCATGCAAGCTGATTTTCTGATACAAAACAGCTTGCATTAGTTAAAAATATGTAGCGGGCAATGAATTCCATTTAACATGGAAATCAATGGTAACGCAGTACTCTAAGTCCAATTCAAACTTGCTTCCAAATTTGATGAAACCTTTAACCTAATATCTGCTTAATAAAAGTTTAAACAAGTATTAAATATTTATATAATGCTTGGACTATTAACATTTATATAATGCTTGGATGACAGAGTCACAATGTATTGCTAATGAGCATTAACCACAACATGTATCCAAATGTTTTTGCAACCCGGAGTAAAAGGATCATTATAAATGATTGAGGTTGCTCATAGAAACTACAAATATGAGGAAGGGCTGAAAGGATTTTATTATAGGTACGCCTAAAGATCTTTCTTGGCATGTAAGGTACACTAAAAGATCTTATGGTGACAAATGGAATAACTGAAGGACTAAAATACAAACTTATGAAGTTGACATTAGTCATAAATGAGTCATCTTGAGAATATCTCAATTCGTTACTGCCTTACTGGACACGTGAAGACTTTCATTGTTTCTTCTTCTCTTCGTAAAGGTTTTAGACTATTGCATATACTACTCCAACATTTTTTAATTTTTCAAGTGTTATCATATCCAAATTAATCATGTACAATCTAGGAGCATCATATAAAAGGAAAGCCATTGATGCAATGTACATGGACACGAACACGTGGCCCCCGACACGCAGACAAGCCAACTTTAAAAAATACATGACACACGACACATTTGGGACACACTGAAGGTTTATATTTCTATATATTTACTATATGTCAAGTATCTGAATACTTCATTCAAAATTAATGGGAAAAAATACAATGACTAATTAAATTAAAAGGTCATATATTTCATCCTTTAATTGTTTCAACACATATTGAGTATGCATTTATTGCATACATAATTAAATTATAGGCAGTCTTCGGAGGGTTCAAAACGTATTATCTAAACGATAAGAAAGTTTATTCAAGACGAAAGCAAACAAAATAAAATAAGCAAGCAAGTAATTCAGCTATCAAACATTTCAGACACAAAATCACTCAAGACTCACCTCTTGCTCAATTGCCACACCAATCTGAACGGCCGCTTGAACAACCCGAACACACATGTCCTCTTGCCCAATCATCAACAAAGCCATCATCTTATGCATCACAATAATCGCCATCTTATCAGCCGGCAACGAATCAATAAACGGAGAAAACGCCGCCTTCTGCTTCTTCGACCGCTGAGTCCTCTGTTCCTTACCAATCGCTCCCCTCAAAGGCTCAAACCAACCCAAAAACAACTTCTTCACGTAAGGCAGATTGGGGGCCAACTTTTTCTCACACATCTCTCTCTCCAACTCCCGATACTCCTCCACCATGTTCTCCCAAGCCTCAGTCTCCGCCCTAATCTGCCTCCTCCTCAGCAAGTAATACTTCTTCCTATCAACTTCTTGGTATTCTGATTTCGATCCTTCTTTAGCCCTCTTGTACAAACTCTTCATAAAAAGGGACGTAATCCAAGGTGGGTCTCGGATGAACACTCTCCGAATCGATTCTTGGGGCGCGATTTGATGAAACCCGTTTGGAATGGTCTGCAAATTTGTCAAATCCTCGAGGTTTTCGACGAAACTCTCGTCGGTCGAGTCCGATAAAGGGTGTAAATGAGTAGAATTCGAAGTGCTCAGTGAAGGAAGTTTGAAGTTGTGCGGGAAGGGAGTGGAAAACGAAGTTTTCTGAGAGAAGTTTTGAGTGTTAGGATTTGAAATGAAGAAAAAGGTGGGGGTTTTGGAGGGTTTCCGGTTGAAGGTGACATTTTTTGTTCTCCATGAGGCGTGGAATTGAGCTCCGGGGCTCGGGGAAAAGGAAGCTGTGGAAGCCAGGTTGCCGGAAGACGGGAATTCAGTTGTGGAGGGAAGAGAGAGAGAGGGGTATAAACCTCTCGTATACCCTACTGGAGTGGACCTGTACTGGGTTTCGTTATTTTTTATAAAAAAAAAAAAAAAAGAAAAAAAAAAGAAAAAAACTAATTTGGAGATTGAGAAATATCTTCCTTCTAAAAGTGGAGGCAGTCCTATGGTCACGAACTTTCAATGCCTCACCTTTGCTCAGGTTTAAATTTTGAAATTTTTTTTTCACTTAACTATTCAAAAAATATATATATCTTCCTTACCGTGAACAAGTTATTCACTTGATAGGATATATCACAGTCTTCAGTAATTTTTATATTTTTTTAAAGTTATTTTACGGTAAATACACAAAAAATTTGTTTGACGAATTTTTTGGACTTTTAGGCCATTTTCAATTATTGTATTAAATCTGAATGTTAAATCCGTTGTTATATGACAAAAATTATAAAAAGTAAAACCTATTTTTGTGTGTTAAATTATTGTTAATTTAATAATGTATGTGCACTTCATTTGTGCAGTTGTGCAGTTAATATTGCATTAACTACACAATTTCATATATAACTTGAGAACACCGATAGCTAGTTATCTTCAACTATGGCCATCGCTGATTTGGCTCAATCTGAAGTGTACACACTGATGGCTTTATAGGTGTGGACAACACTGTTGAACTGGTTGGCTTTATTTTTCCAGATCTTTGTGCAGATCATCACAGGGACACCGTACGTGGCCCGTCACCTCCTACGTCAGCCTTGGTTGCCATTCTTTTCTCACTTCTGAGTTGCTTTTGTTCAAGCCTCTTCTCGTCGTCAAATTGCCAAAATTATAAGAGCCATCCATGGTAGTGCAAATCACAAGTGGAGGAGATTCCGTTGCCGATGACCCTCTCTTTCTCTCTCTTTCAAAGCACGTTTGTTACTCCCATTGTTAACTGTAGCAATACAATTAACAAAAATTACACGCTTTAACACTAAGTTAGCTGCACCATTTGAGACAAAAAAAAAATTATTTAATTTAGTTAATTAAACTAAAACTGAGTTAAAATGGACATTAACAATACTATTGAAGACCGCCTTGTTGGGGATTAAAACGCAATTACTAATTTTGCCCAAAATTAACCACGATTGCACAAATCACAAAATGATTATGAAGAAGAAAGAAAAATAAACAATCACAAGATCACACACAAGATTTATGTAATTCGACAATGCGTGCTTACGTCCACGGCTATATTGATTGGAGGATTACAACGATAAATGATATTCTTAACTTTCTCCTAGTCTCTCTGGCTAAAACATATCATCACACGCCTAATGAAAAGCCCCTTATGGTTAAAACATAACTCTAGCCGCCCAAAAAAACTATTCTGTAACGGGTCCGCTCGAGCATACTACTGACTGTTCAAGCGGTCGTTAACCCGAGACTCCCTGGCATACAATCCCGCTCGAGCTAACTACTGATCGCTTGAGCTGTTCCTAGCCCGAGACCACCCTGTGCTAGCCTGCTCGAGCGGCTGCGATTTTTCTTCATCACTCAACAATTCTCTAACTTGAAGAAAAACCACTTCAAGCCATGAGAAAACCCCAATGCAACACCAACTGCCTTGAATCAATCAACAAACTTGAACAGCCTTGTGTGAACCATCTTCTGTCTTCTAACCCTGAAGACAAACTAAAGCTGATCGCAGCTTCAGTTTGTCAATGTTGACACTTTTCATCAACACGTCAATTGAATTCTTCACCCCGTTAATCTTCTCACGATGCAACTGACCGTTGTCCAGTACATAGCGAATAAAGTGATACCGCAGCTGTATGTGCTTCGTCTTGGAATAGAATGCTGGATTTTTTACCAAAAAAATAGCACTTTGATTGTTACTGAAAGTTTAACCCTGTCAATCTGCTTGCCCAACTCAGTCATCAGACCCTGTAACCACACTGTCTCATTTCCATCCTTTATCACTATAACGTACTCTGCCTCTACAATAGAAAGCGCCACAATCTTCTGCAACTTTGAAGCCCAACTTAGTGCTGTGCCACCCAAAGTGTAAACAAACTCAGTTGTGCTCTTTCTATTGTCAATATCACTAACTAAGTTAGCGTCCATAACCCTGCAGTTTCAATCTTGTCCTCGTGAAACACAAGGAGGTCTCTATAGTACCCTTCAAATATCTCAGAATCCATTTGATGGCATCTCAATGCTGCTTTCCTGGATTATTCATATATCTGCTGACTACTCTCACTGCATGTGTGATATCTGGTCTAGTATAAATCATAGCATACATTAGGCAACTAATAGCTGATGCATATGAGACTTTACTCATGTGCTCCTACTCATGTTCTGACCTCGGAGACTGATCCTTTGTTAGCCTAAAATTGCTAGCTAAAGGCGTATTAACAATTTTTGCACCATCCATGTTAAACCTGCTCAATATCTTCTTCACTTACTCCGCCATCTCACGGTCCCTACGGCTCTGTCTCCACTATCCTCATCCCAAGAATTTGCTTGGCAGCTCCCAAATCCTTCATGAAAAATTACATTGACAGCTTCTTCTTCAGCTTATTAATCTCCTCGATGCACAATCCGGCAACGAGCATATCATCTATGTATAGCAGTAGAATGATATGAGTTGTTAAAACTCTTGCAAATCACAGGCGGAGGAGGTTCCATTGCCGACGACCCTCTCTTTCTCTCTCTTTCAAAGCACATTTCCTACTACCACTGTTAGCTGTAGGAATATAGTTAACAAAAATTAAGGCATGACACGCTTTAACACTAAGTTAGCTGCACCATTTGAGGCAAAAAAAAATCTTTTAGTTTAGTTAACTAGACTAAAACTGAGTTTAAATGGGCATTAACAATGCTATTGAAGATGGCCTTAGCCATCGTTTGGTTTGAGAGGAGAAAGAGTGAAGAAAAGTGTTAGTTATGAGGGAAAAGAAGTGGAAGAATGAAGAGATTGGGATTCTTGCTTAGATCCAGTCACAATACGGTATGCTATGAGTCTAAAATCGTTTTACTCGAGATTTCAAAATTTAATTGGAATTGTTCATTATATTGAAATCATCAAGTAGATAATCTCTGTTAAAAATTTGGTCAATCGAAAATCATTATCTATCTTATCAGAGTATGCTTGTTTTGTAAAAATTACTGAACTTATAATATTTTAAGAGTAAATTGTCAAATAAATATATCCGCATCCTATGGCTAATAATGTTTGATTGACCTAATTTTAATAAAAAACTACCTACTCAATGAGTTCATCATGATAAACGATTCCGATTCAATTTTGAGATCCCAATTAAATTGATTTTGGGCTTCAGTCATAGCAATGACTCCATCCTGAGAGTATTATTTTCTTTAACTTGTTTGTTTGACAATAATTAATAAAGGAAACGAATGTATTTAATACTTATTTATTTTTATAATATTTTTCATATTAGTTTAAATTATTACTTTTAATATAAACATAAAAAAGTTATATTTAATATTATAAAAATAATTGTATTTATCCATTTATTTTCCTTCAGTTTCCTCCAAGTTTTGGAAGAATAGAAAATCTCTTAAAAGTGGGCCATTTTTCACTCACTTCCCTTTCTTCTATTTTCCTTTCTATTTCATCTATTTTCCTTTCACTTCTAAACAATAATCTGAACAACATTACAACTCACTTTTTTTTCTTTTAAATCATTCACTTTTCCTAAAGTAATTTTTAAGCTATATTTTTTTAATCATTTTAAGATAAGGAAACAAAAAATTTGTTTGATAAATTTTGTGGGTGATTTAAAGTCACTTTTCATAAATTGCTTTGGTCACATTGGTAGCTAGGTTAGAAGTTAGCTTTTTATTTTTTTATATTTTTACCTATAAAATTTATTTTGATTAAGTATGTTGTTTGTTAAAGTAATTTTTTAGATTGTTTTTGAAATTGGTTGGTTGGGTAAAAATTAATTTTTTATTTTTATTTAAAATCGATTGATTGGATAAAAAAGAGTCTTGATAAATCTTCTAAATGAGAAAAATGATCAACAAGTCAAGGAAGATTGTCTCAGAATTTGTTTGGCCAAACTTTTTTTGAAAGTTTTTATCTTAATAGTCTTTAAAAAATGCATGCATTTTTTTACCTCCCACTATAATCAATTGGCTTTCCTCACATCTATCTACATCTTTTTTATATATATAAAAAACTAAAAATTCTACAGAATTTTCAATGAGATTTTGAAAGATGGAGGGAGAAGGGATGTTTAAGGATCAATAACTGTGAGGGATTTTTCACTATATGAATCTTGTTGACCATCCAATGTATGGAGAACTTTTTTTTCTCTCTTTTTTTTTGACAATCGATGTTCGAAATAGTTTATGCACACTTTAACTAATCACGTGATCTTGAAATTAATAGTTGAACAAACTTTCAATAACTCTTATGGTGATCACTGAAGAGAAAAATCAAAGTTTGACCATTTGACTTAACTCGTCGAGATTATGTGAGGGACTCATTGGTGACTAAGATTGTCACGCCCCAAAATCCAGGGTCACGTGAAAATCCACCAAACACTAGTTTTACAAAAAATACATTTTCATACATTCAAATTTAACTGTTGAAATCACAAGAAAACCCAATATGCATATCTCATAAACAGTAAAAATTATGTATAACATGCATAAGTATATCGTCTTATGGCATACAAAACTGCCTTCAGGGACAGACATACCAAAAAGAAAAACTACTACAGCTTTCCATCATCCATCAACACGAGCATCACTAGATCTACTCAAGATCATTATCCAAAGTATCACCTGAAAATAGTTTTATACAGAAAAATCTCACCCGTGAGCTGAAACCCAATAGAAACAGACAATAAAGCTGTAAAGTAGGAAATATGCAATGATATAGAATGGGAGCAAACTCTTCCACAAAACCCAAAAGATTTTTCATCCAAAATCCACAAGTTTTTCCATCAGACTAAACCAGTCTCTCAAAACGGTTTTATTAACATAAAACCCATATTTTCATCCTTCAAACCATGTGTTGCAAATAGTGCAAATAAATCACCACAGTTTAGGAAAATCAGTAATCAAAATGTTTTTTCCTCACGGAATGTCCCATCGTGGAAAAAGAATATGATTCTATGTACCGACTCCATCACACGACAGAGGTAACAACGATAGACATGGTCCAGTATCTAATCCCCATACATCATGGGACCGGTTAGATACACACAAGTTCTATATGGAGCACCATAATGTAACCACTCAATTTACGGGCGACAACCCGAGGGTACAGACCACCAAACTCAATTTGCGGGGACTAACCCGAATGTACAGAGCACCTATGCTACGCACGTTTTCGGACTTGCACTGAGGGCAACTCGTGCCAAATACCCGTCATCCCAATACATCAATATATTCTTCTAAAAATCGAACCGTAGCTCAACTACGAAAAATATTTCACAATTATACATTATACATGTATATATAGATCCATCCATCAACATGGAGATCAATAAAATATTTTTAAAATATTTTTAAAATATTTTTCTCCGTTTTCAACAAAACGTTTCAAAAACTGAAACTCAACCCCAATGGCGAGCTCCAAACCTCCAAAACACTGAGTGCTGAGATTTTTCACAAAACCATCATTTTCCAACAAAATCCACAATTTTCAAGAAAACCCTTTGAAAATCATACTACCACATATCATACAGTACTATAAGTCAAGAAAAGCTAACAACATATTTTCTATCAGAAAAACAAGACTTAAACAAAAAATACAACATTTAATGTATTTTTTACCCGGTAAAAACACATATAATTACATATAACACCTCATAACAGCAGTATGTCTAGAATCCTACCTCGTTGAGTCAAAACTCGACGCCTCAAAAAATTGAACCTCGTCGGAACAAAAATCTAACCAGATGAGCGCGAAGCTAACAGCATAGATAGCAAAGATCCACAAGCTGATCGTCAAAAACTAGACTCAGGCGGGTCAAATATGTAGAGAGAAGACCGAGAGAATGAGAAAAAGAAAGCTTTTCCAAACATTCCAACCCTCTGGATACTTATAAGCTCGCCAAAAAGGCAGTGCGATCGACTGAAGATGCCACTTCAGTCGACTGAAGCTCCTCAAAAAATGTGAACCGCCACAGTTCAGTCGACTGAACCCCCTGGTTCAATCGACCGAACTCAAGAAAACAAGTTCAGTCGACCGAACTTAGCTGCCCAGTCGACCGAACCCCAGGGTTTGAGCCTACTGGTTTTTTGTCTCAGTTTTGCATTTTAAGGCCAACCAAACAAGCCTAAACGAGGTCCGAGAAAGCATACAACACGTCCACATACTGTTCTACAACTTCAAAGAATAAACCATACATCGATGATATATTTAACATGAAGAAAAACACGTCAACATGTATAAATAATTTAAAATAACAAGGTTCGGGGTCTCACAAAGATGAAGTCACATCACCTATTTATAACTCTTTGAACTTATAATAAACAAGTTAAATAAAATGTTTATAATCAAAATTATAAAATTAATTTCATAACTCTCGTAAAAACGTTCATTGTAGATTTCATTAAAAATAAAATATTATTTTTTGTGAAAATAAAAAGCACGAAATCTTTAAATTATTGCATTTGTCCTTATTTGGAGTGAGAGAGAGAACATTGAAATGGGACTATAGGAGGAGAAAACATCAAGAGAGAGAAAAGAAACGAGTATTTTATAGGGTGAAAAAAAGAGGAATAACCAATAGTCATGGTGAAATTGTGATCACACATCAAATATCGTGGCATAAAATTATCATCACATATCAAATATCGTAACTCCATAAATTTGTATTGTGGCATTAATAGCTCTTAAAAAATATCTGTTTTGTACCTAATTTGTAATATCAACACCACTACTCTTTTTTTTTTTATTGCCCACTGAATGTTTTTGGACGAAAATTATGTTAAATCTAATTTAAAATTAATCAAAAATTACATTTATTTTCTTCCTTCTTAATACATTAAGTTGTATCGCTTTTGACTCATTATTTGAATGTAGTTAAATTAGGAACCTCGTATTGGATTATCAAAGATCTATTATATCCACAAACGAGCTACTTGTCCTGTTATGAGCTATTTGTCTGATTACAATAGTATTGGATTAATATCAAAGATCTATCATATCCACAAGCAAGCTACTTGTCCTGTTATGAACTATTTGTTCGATTGCAATAGCTCCAGCACGAGCTCCAGCACCAGCACCATCTCAAGATGTTGCCTTATTTTTCATGGGTTTGAGCGCTTCCAGTTGCCTCCCTCGGACTTCAAGCTCTCTCGGTTGCCTCCTCCTAGCTTTGAACGCTCTCGATTGCTCCATCCTATGTCACGCCCCAAACTAAGACACGATAAACCAAGAGACGAAAGGTAAATAAAGATTCAAAGGGAAAGAATGATCACCAACGGCCATGGTCAAAACAACAACATCCCAGTTACATCCTGGGGTCTAAAGCCCAGCAGCATGAGGTCCACAAGTATTAACTCATACATAAAGGGCGAAGAATTTAAGAAAAAGGTCCAGCATTAATACAAAATAATACTTTTCATGAAGTCCAGTCAAATGCAGAAAACGATTAATGAAAATAGGCATATCTTCACGATTTTAGCCATAATTCTTTCTACAAAAAGTAATTTTGATATGAGGTTAGAACCATTGGAAAGAAAACTTCTGGAGTTTCAATTTGAGTAGAAGAATGACAATTCAGAATTTGAATGAGGAAGATACACACTACAAGAAAAAGGACCTATAGTGACAACAAATGGTGACAAACATAAATTCGTCACTAAATGTAAGTATTTAGTGATAAGAATAAGAATTGTCACAAAAGTACTTAATACATGTATTATTGTGAAAAATTATTCTTTGTCACATAGATGTTATCACTAAAAGCATGGAAGGAAATGAAATTTGGCGCCAAAAAGTATTAGTGACAACAATTTTAGTAGCAATAAAGAACTTGTCACAAAAAAAAACTATTATTAGTGACAATATGTTTTACTTGACACTAAATCACATTACACGAACCGTTAGTGACAATACGAAGAGTTGTCACAAAATATCTAGTTGTGTTTACTGATAAATATTTAATATTTGTCATCAATAATAATTAGTGACCAACATAAATTTATCACTAAAAGTAAGTATTTCGTGGCAACAATATGAGTCGTCACTAAAAAGTAGAAATTGTGATTTTTGTGATAATTTCTTGTTTGCCACATAAATTTTGTCGCTAAATGTGTGGTGGAAAAACAAAAATTGGTGCCAATTTTTTTAGTGACAACACCATTAGTGACTTTTCAAATCTAGTGACTAAAAGTTAGTAATTCTTAGTGATGATATTTTGTCATCGTCACTAAATAGTGGCATTAATTTTAGTGACATTCAACAATCATAGCTAAAAAGAAGGTCCAAGTCCGAGGGTCAGGGTAAGGGCTAGGAGTTAGGGGCTAGGGGCCATGGGTTGGTGTCGGGTTTTGGAGTATAGGCCCAAGGGCCAGGCGCTGGGGGCTGATTTTTAGGGTTTGGGGGCTGGAGGGTCGGGGATTCGGGGTCAGGGGTCAGGGGCTAGTGGTCCAAAGGTTGGGGGTTGGGGTTCGGAAGTTGGTTGTAAGGGGTCGAGGGTCAAGTATCGAGAGTCGGGTGTCAACAGTCGGGGTCGAGGGTAAGGGTCAGAGGTTGAGGGTCGAGGGTAAAGGCCAGGGGCAAGGACCATGGGCTAGGGGTTAGGGCCTTATGGTCGGAGTTTAGGGGTTTAGTAGCTGTCATTTATAACACTACTACATCCACTAGTACTATCATTTTTAGAGTCGCAACCAAACACAAAAAATATTTTCTATTGAAAGTATTTTTCATCGAAACAAATAAAGCCAAAATGTCTAGCTGTATTTAGTAAAAAATAACTAATTAATTTTTATTAAACTTTAATTCAATTAGTACTTTGATTTGCAGTAGTGACAAATAATTGTATCGTGTAAAAATATGCATCACTTTAATTAATTCTATAAGTTAGGTTGTTTGTTAAAGTGAAAATTTTATGATTTAAAAAATACACGTGACAAACTAATAAAATCTTTTTAAAAAATTCTCAAATGTTGTTCTCTTTACATGTTGAGCTCTTTCTCATCATTTTGGGATCCCAATAAGTAAATATTTGTTAGTGGAATTGTAAAACACTCGGTAAGTATTTATTAGAGAAATTGTAAAACACCTAACGGTGTGATGACTTACTTTAGTCGTGGTAAAACTAGACCCATTGTCCAGATCTTTTAATTGGTCAACTTTGTGTTTATTTCTATTATCTAAACCGTTCACATTCTAGATTTAGTAAAATAGATCATCCACAAAAGTAAATTAATCAATAACGAAATTCAAGTTTTATGAACAATTTTGTATAAAACAAATGAACGGTTATATTTAAAATGATATCTATCATCTATTTTTAATATAAAATTGATTCAAATATATGATTATTTTTATCCAATTGACCAAGCTTTAGATATTAATAAACTACTAGACCAACTCAAAAATATGAATGAATTGAATCAATGAAAATAGTATAGTCCAATTAGTAAAACACCTAATAATTACTTGGTACATTGTAAACTTCTATTATGATTATGTTAAATTGAACTTGTTGTCCCGTTTTCTAGTGGATTCATTCTTTAGTCTATTTTCATAATCTAAGCCGTTCATATTCTAAAATTAGTGAAATAAACCATTTCAAAAAATTTAAAATTAATTAAATAAAAGTAATCAATTGTTCCGAATAATTTGTGTTGAAAGAACGAATGGTTATTATTAAAATAACATCTATCGTCCATCTTTTTTATATAAAATTAATCCAAACATTCGATTATCTTTATCCAATAGATCTATTTCTTTTGTATTAGTAAACTACTAGGCGAATTTTAAAATATTAACGATTTAAGTCATCGAAATAGTTTCAATAATTGGCCAAATGTGAGGATCCAAATTTGCTAAGAAAAAAGAGTTAGTCTTCTAATGAAATAACTCAGAGAAGAAGTTGATGCTCATTTGTTAGTATATGGGATTGTGAACAATTACATTAGAAGGACACGCCATGGAGAAGCATTTGAACACATTTCTAGTGATGATGATGCCGTTGATGACCAATATGGAGACGAAAATGATGAAAATGATGACATGCAAGAAATGATAAATGATATTGCTGCGGGTGATATTGCAACGGGTATATTTGGTGATGCTTGGATAGGAAATGATTCTACTAGCCAAGGTACTCATGAGGTTGAAACTGAAGCAGATACATTTGTTGGATTACTGCAGGAGGCAAGGACAAAACTTTATCCGGGTTGTGAGAAGTTCAGTAAGCTCTCATTTATTGTGAAATTGCTTCACATTAAAATAATGAACAACTGGACTAATAAATCTTTCGATATGTTACTTGAACTATTAAAGAATGCACTTCCTAATGGTGAGACGCTTCCTAGGTCATATAAAGAGGCTAAAAAATCAATTTAGGATTTGGGCCTACGCTACGTCAAGATACATGTTCGTGAATATGATTGTGCACTCTTTTGGAATAAATATAAAGACTATGATAATTGTCCCATATGTAATGCTTCTCGATGGAAGTTTGAAGGTTTAAAAAAAATACCTAAGAAGGTATTGCGTTACTTTCCATTGAAACTTAGGCTATAACGGTTATTTGTAAACAAAGACATTGCTGAGGATATGCGGTGGCATAAATAGAAGCACACAAATGATAACAATGTAATGAGGCATCCAGCTGACTCTGAAGCTTGGAGAGAATTTGATAAGGAGCATAGGTTATTTGCCGAGGATCCTCGCAATGTTAGGCTTGGGCTTGCGTCTGATGGCTTTAATCCTTTTGGTAATATGAGCAATGCTTATAGTATGTGGCCAGTAATTATCATGCCATATAACTTGCCACCAAGGAAATGCATGAAGGATTCCTTTTTTTTTTTATGTCTATGCTTATTCCTGGATCAAAGAGTCCAGGAAATGACATTGACATATTTCAAAGACCACTAATTGATGAGTCAAAGGAGTTATGGGAAGTTGGTGTTATGACATATGATGCCTTTACGAAACAAAATTTCCAATTGCATGCAGCAGTATTATGGACCATTAATGATTTTTCTGCCAATGCCAACTTGTCAGGATGGAGCACTAAAGAAAAATTGGCTTGTCCTGTTTGTATGAGTGAGACATCTTCATTATGGTTGATGAATGAAAAGAAACATTGTTATATGGGTCATCATCGTTTCTTACCGATTGATCATAAATGGCGAAAGAAAAAAGAACTTCTTGATGGGCATAAAGTTTTAGGGATAGGATTCAAGTGTTGTCTGGGGATGATATCTTGGATCAATTAACGAAGATTCAACCTGTGAAATTTGGAAAGCACCCTACAAATAAGAAGAGAAAACGTTTTGCCACAGATTTCAATTGGATGAAAAAGAGTATATTTTTTGAATTACCTTATTGGAGAACACATAAATTATGCCACAATTTGGATGTCATGCATATAGAGAAAAATGTATGTGATAATGTGTTGGGAACATTGATGAACATTGATGGTAAGACAAAAGATAACTGGAAATCTCGTAGAGATTTGGAAGTAAATAGGCATAAGGCGTGAGTTGCATATGCGTAGTGAAGTAGATTCATTTGTTTTGCCCCCAGCTTGTTATAACTTATCTCGTGATGAGAAAAGGTGAATATGTGATTTCTTGAGCTCAATAAAATTTTCTAACAACTTTGCTTCTAACATATCCCGTTGCGTGAGCACTAAAGAATGCCGAATATCAGGTTTAAAGAGCCATGATTGCCATGTATTTTTACATCATTTACTTCCACTGGCAATACGTGAAATCTTGCACAAGGATGTGTGTAAAGCGCTAATTGAGTTTTGCAACTTTTTTAAGGAGTTATGTTCTAAAACTCTTCATCTGGATGTCTTGGAGAGTCTCGAAAATCAAATTGCTATAACATTGTGTAAACTTGAGCAAATCTTTCCACCGACATTTTTTGATGTCATAGTACACTTACCAATTCACTTAGCCAATGAAGCCAAAGTTGCTGGACCAGTACAATACCGATGGATGTATCTAATTGAGAGGTAATGTTTCTTTGATTGATTAGATCACAAACTTATGTTCTATTAACGCCATCAATGTCTTTTATATATCTAGTAATTTATTTTATGTGGTAATAGGTTCTTACGGAAGCTAAAGAGCTACGTACGTAACAAGGCTCATTCAGAAGGTTCCATAGCTGAAGGTTATGTACACAATGAATGCTTGACATTTTGTTCTATGTACCTACATGATGTTGAGACAACATTCAATCGTGTTGAACAAAATTATGATGGGGGCACATAACAACATTACGACAAATTTTTAGTATTTGCATCTAATGGTCAAGCATTTGGTGGGACAATTTATAATAAATTAAATTTTGAAAATTGGAAAAAGATTCATATCTACGCGTTGAATAATTGTGATGAGGTTATTAACTATATTATGTGAGTAATTCTTAGATACTCATGCGATTATTTTTATTTTTTCTTTCTCATTTTTCATTTTTGTGTTATTTGGGTTATAAATATAATTACATTACATATAGTGAGCACAAAGAAAAAATTTCAAGTGAGAGCAAAAGGAATATGGATGAAAGACATGAATCAGAGTTCTCTAGATGGTTTGAAGAACGAGTAAGTTAAATTTTACAAAAATTTCATTTTATCTATGAAAAATTACTGTTGTATGCAATTATACTACAATAACTCTTTTTTTTTTTTAATACAAAAAGTTATTAACTTTCATTCTCTATGTGAATAGGTTACCACATTATATTATCAAAATTCAAGTGATATTAGTAAGCAACTTCTTTCATTAGCTCGAGGTCCCGAGAGACGTATTTTACGTTACAAGGGATGCAACATCAATGAATTTCAATTTCGTACCAAAGATTATGAAATACACCACAAAACCCAAAATAGTGGCATAGTCGTGAAAGGTGAACATGATGGAAAAGATATCGAATTCTATGGTGTGCTGAAAGATATTATTGAGCTACATTATACTGGGGGAAATCGGATAATATTATTTAAGTGTGATTGGTGGGAAGTTTCTGGAAACAAATCCGGAGTACATGTGGACAATGTGTACAAGGTCACAAGTGTCAATATGAGGAAAACATGGTATGAGAACCAACCATATGTCTTAGCTTCCCAAGTATGAC
>JAOTRH010093930.1:0-16355 GCA_034768845.1 Heliamphora exappendiculata
CTCATATATATATTATTTCAATTTTGTTTTGTAATAAAATAAAATACTTTTGTATAAAAAAACTATTTAATGTAAAAAACTAACATAATAATAAAAGAAGTTGAAGCATGTGTAATTATATTTTTTTGTTTGGTTTTTTTTTTAAAGAAAATAAATTAAAGAAAGTAGAGAAGGAAAAAAATGAGTTATAGGACGAGAAATATCTAAGGTGATAAAAAAAATTGAGTTATAAGTTTACTTTTTTTTTTTTCACTTTAAGTTAAAAAGAAAATAAGTTTGTTGAGTGACAGATTTAATAAAGTGGTTTATAAGATTTATTGGCAAAATATAGAGTTGATTTATTACTTTTCAAATTAATAAGTTAATTTATAAGTTTTTTTTAACAAACACATTTTTATTTGTCCAAAATTTACCTTTTGTTTTTACATATTTTCATATTTAATATATTGTTCTATTTGATAGATTTTGACAAATAAATTCAAAAATATATATTTTATAAAAAATAAACAAATACATATAAAATAAAAAGTATAATATTTTAAAATCTTAAATAAAAAATAATTGGTACCTCACTTGTTAGTGCACCACATTCAATATATTTTGTTTTAGTGGAAAACTTTATTCAATATTATTTTATAGAAGCTTTAAGATCAAAAAAAAAAAAAAAAATTAATGTGTATGGTCCATTAATAAAAATTTTAATGCGCGAGATCTAATCGTCTACAACACAGATAAATTTAATACAAACAGATAAATTTATATGTAATGCATATAGATTAATTTATTTCTCTTTTTAGTATTGACAAATGTTAAACAGATAAATTTATCTGTTAAGTCAAATAAACACAAGTGTTAGACAGATAAATTTTTTTATTTTGCGAAACAAGTATAATTTGCTAAATAGATAAATTTATCTATTCATTTCTAGTATTGATAAATGCTATACATATAAATTTATTTGTTTTTTGTAGCATTATAAATGCTAGACAGATAAATTTATTTATATATTTTATACGTATTTTAAAAAGATATAGTGATCTTTATACAGATAAATTTATCTGTATGTTTATTTATACAAGACAGATAAATTTATCTACATATATAAAATATACAGATAAATTTATCTATTCTAGAGTCCAACTGGATCTCGCGTGTTAAATTTTTTTTATGATAGATGAAAAATAAAATTAACGCTATTTTAAAAACTTAAAATTAATTTTTCATATTTTATATATTAAATTAGATTGGACCTTTTTTTAGTTGGGCATTTATTACTTTACAGTAAAGGACTCCGTGATACTAGCAACAGTTCAATATAGGACTCTGAGATACTAGCAACAGTTCAATAACTGTTTGATCAATTATTCTCGGTACTTATAGCATTGCTCTTCTTTTTATTTCATAACTTGGCAACTAACTTTTCTTTCCCTTCACTCTTCATCTTCTTTTTGTTGTTTTGTAGGTTAGAAATATTCATGAAAGGTATCTTCTTAATTTTGTCTGTCTGAGTGTCAAATTTAATTTACTTATTTCTTTTGTTATGTACATATTGTAAATTTAGTGTAAATATTCATATATGATCAAGAGTTTACCATATTCAAAAATAATTTCAAAAATATTTTTTTATAGTAAATTACATTATTAATTAGTTATTTGAACAATCTTCTCGCCCCAAGTTAAAAATAAATTAAAAATTTTACTGTTAAACCGCTAGTTTTTTTTTTTTTTAAATGAAAAAAAAAAAATTATTAATCATTTGAAATATCCATGGCATCTTTACACATAGTAGAGAAGGCCCATTTTGAGCATATGTCCTTCCATATAAGACTATTCTCGATACATAACGCAACATTTCCAAATTCGTGTGCGATTTTATATTCCTTGCTGTATTCGCATAGAGACAGACACACCCCATGGAGAAATTCAGCTAAGAGCATTTTGCAATCCCTTATTGTATTACTTATTGCCGAATGATCCTTCTCAAACTTGTTTATTGCATTGACGATATTAAGAGCATCATTCTCTGCTACACTACGAGTTATGAAATGATCATTTGCAATCTCATGCCATGAAGGATAGCTAGAATTTTAGTAGTCTCTGGTGAGTTCTATTCGGGTAGTCTTTGTGAATAACTAGCCACAAATTTGTCTTTCTAATCTTTAATAGCAATTCTTAAGCTTGCTTCCCTTTTTATTGTATCACACACACCATTTACATTTATTTTGTATGCTCCTTGACAAAGGTGGGATCCAACTTAAAAGTGGGATTGCTAGTCAAAGCATTCTTCTTATTGTGATCTTTGGCATTTGCTGCAAGATATTGGATAACATTTTCTTCGCTCGTGCAATTATAAACCCAGCTTGCACAGTTTTTCCCGAGAAAATAAGGGAGTTTTTTTCTTTTCACATTACCTAAGCAATGATCACAAGCCATCCACTTACCTCATTAGTCAGTGTGAGGATTATTTCTCGTACCCAGTCAGAAAACATACCCATTCGAAGAACAAGAAGGTGATTCAATGTTGCCTTGTTCCATATCTCATTAGCTTTATCACAACTCATTAGTACATGTTCAATTATTTCATCCGCTTCTCCACAACGTTTGCATATTGTTTGGATTGGTACATTTTTTATTACCAGTCTCGTGGCTGTTGGTAGAGCTTAGAAACATGCTTGCCAGATAAAGATTTTGATTTTTGATAAAACATGAAGATTCCACATCTTGGTCCACCAACTAATCTTTGATTGTAGACTTGGACCGGCCCTAATGACCTTAAGATTTTTCTTTTCTTCTATTTTCCTTGCCACCCGATAGCTTCTCTTCACTGAATAAACGCTATCTTTTGAATAAAATCATATTTGTCTATCTTCCCCAACACTATAGCTCAGAGGCAGTACTAGAATCATTTTAGTGTCTTAAATTAAGAAGTTTGCCTGGATCTTTCTTTCGTCCCATCTCAAATTATGGTCCGTTAGTTCTCTGACGATAGTTTTCATTCCCAAGTGTGGGGTTGAGTAGATATTTAGCGTTTTCATTCGAGGAATTCACCTGTTCGAATACACTTTGATGTTTGTACCCTTTGCTACATGCCAAATTGTGCCTCTCTTAATGACATCTTTTCCTTAGAGCAGGCTTCTCCATACGAAAGGGGGTTGAGAACCCAATTTTGCTTTCATGAAAGATTTGTGTGGAAAATATTTTGTTTTATATGCCTGTCCCACTAAAGAAGAAGGAAACTGAAGGATCCGCCACTCCTGTTTTGCTAATATTGCCAGATTAAAAGCCTCAATGGCTCTAAAGCCCAATCGGTCATCCCGCTTAGATTTACAAAGTTTATCCCACACCACCCAATAGATCTTGCGCTTTTCTTCATCAAATCCCCACCAGAAACGGCTAGCCAATGTATTGAGTTCACTTATTAGAGACCTGGAAAGTTTGAAGCAACTCAGTGTATAGGTAGGGAAGGCTTGAGCAACTGCCTTAATTGAGACTTCTTTTCCCGCCTTTGAGATGAGCTTTTGCTTCCATCTTTGGAGCTTCTTCTAGATGTGTTCCCTTATGGATCGAAACACCATTTTCCTGTCCCTCCCTACTAGTGTTGAAAGACCCAAATACTTTTCATAGTGTTGAAAACTTGACACATTTAGCATTTGACTTATTTGCCCCTTAGTAGCTTCTGCCAAATTGGGGCTAAAGCAATCATAGATTTTTCATAGTTGATATGTTGTTCTAAGGCTTGTTCATAAGAAGTCAGAATTAAGAATGGCAACGAGGCGGGACGGGGTCGGGGATTAGTTTTTCCATCCCCGTCCCCTATTTGATCGGGGCGGGGACGAGAGAAAATATCAAGAAAGTAGCGGAGAATAGGGCAGGTACGAAAATATTTTGGGTTTGATTTTTAAAATTTAAAAGAGTAATATTAATAAAAATTATAAATAACATAATAAATAAAAAATAATAGTTGATAAATTAATATAACTAAATATAAAAAATATAAAAAATAGAGATAAATATAATATTTTAATATTTTAGACTTATTATATTTATAAAAAATATATTTTATACATATATTAATATTTATTATTTTATGTAATCGGGTGCGGGGCGGAGAAAAATGGGGCGGGAGAGCAAATACCGTTCCCACTCCATTTGTTATCAGGGGCGGAGAAAACTCTACAAAGCGGGGTGAGGGCAGAGCAGGATCGGGGCGGGGCAGAAAAAATTGTCAATCTCTAGTCATAATCTTTTTTAGCGGCTAGGCCTCATTAACTGTGGCTCTAGCGAATAGCAAGCTGTCATATGCAAAAAAAAGGTGAGATATTATGGAGCTATGGCACGCCACCTTGATACCACGCAAACTTTCTTCATTTGATGCCTTGAATAGTAAGTTGAATAAACCTTCTATGCAAATAAGTAAAAGATAAGGGGATAACAGATCCCCTTACCGAAGACCTCGAGATGGGTTAATACACCCCATTGGTTCACCATTAATGAGCCAAGAGAAGGAGATACAGTTGAGACAAGCCATAAATCTGTTAACCCAAGATTTGCTGAAGCCCATCTTTGTCATCGTTTTTTCAAGAAAGCCCCATTCGAATTTGTCGTAGGCCTTACTCATGTCCAGTTTGAGCGCCAAATTTCCCTTAGTCCCTTGTTGCTTCCTCATAAAATGTAAGATTTTAAAGGCAACCATGACATTATTCGTGATGAGTTTGCCAAGGACAAAAGCGCTTCGCGCCGGTCAACTATATTTGGAAGAATATTTTTCAATCAGTTTGCATGGACTTTTGCAATAACTTTGTAAATCACATTACATAGGTTGATCGGCCTAAAATCAGAAACCTTCCTAGGATCTTTCATTTTTGGAATAAGAGCAATATGAGTAGAGTTGAGAGAATTGAGATGAACTCTATTATTTAGAAAATTCAGACATAGGGAGAAAACATCTTCACTCACAATATTCCAATAATGTTGGTAGAACAGTGTTGAAAGTTCATCTGGCCTCGGTGCTTTCTGTGGATGCATTTGATTTAGGGTTGTCTGAATTTCCTCCTCATTAAATGGTCGATCTAATTCTGAGTTCATATCATCTAGGATGCATCTTCTGATGTGAGAGATCACCAGCTCTCTATTAGGTTCTTTTTCAGTGGAGAAAATATGATGAAAATAGTCAATGAACTTCTTCTTGACAGATTCAAGATTTGTGATCCATTCTCTATCTGCATTCTCAATCCCCTTAATGAGATTTCTTTTCTCCTTTGACTTGCTTTTGAGTGGAATAACTTTATATTTTTATTTCCCTGAGCAAGCTATACTACCCTATATGTTTGCCTCTAATAGATTTCTTTCTTCTTGAGTAGGTCATTTATGTTCTTCTCTAAGGCGTGTATATCCTGTAACATATTGGGCATTTGGGGACTTTCTTGGAGTGAGCAAAGACCATCTTGTTTCTATTTAATCTGCAATACCATGGAGCCAAAAGTAGCCTTTCCCCAACTTCTAAGAGCCTTTGTTGCGTCTTTGATTCGATTACAAAAGTCCGTCGCTAAAAAACCAGAGGATACCTTGTTCCAATCTTCTTGAACTATATTTTTGCTTTCTTTCTCAGTGGTCCAAATAGCTTCAAAATAGAACCTGGAATTCCTCCTTTGTGTTGGGTGGCGTTCTTCTGGTTTTAGGATGATTGGTCGGTGATCAGACACTGAGGAATTAAGATGGAAGAGCTCATAGTTTGGGAAGAGTTATCTCCAATCCCTTGTACTGAATTGTGGCGACCTGGTATGTGTTTATTTTATGTTTCTTCATTTTCGGATTAATTGTTGTGGTATGACAAATTCTACGTATGTGTTTTATTAAAATAGTCGTTAATGATCAAACTAATGAGACGCGAAATGATTCTAAGATACAAAGATAATAAATAACGTGGACAAACATGTTGATAGAAAAAATCTGGAGTTAAGCGATAAGAGTGAAGTTAGAAGTTGGGGCGAGTTTAGGAAAATTCGTAGAAATTCTGATTCAGGGATTACCGCTCGAGCGGTGGGGAATCTGCTAGAGCGGACTTTCGGGATAAGTTTAAAAGATTCCCGAATTTTGAAGAGAATTTTGAAGAAAACATCTATATCCCTCATAAGCTAGACCACGCGAGGCCCCACCATTTGCTCTTTTATAATCTTTTCTCTCTTTTCTTTCTTTCCTTGAGGGAGAACTTCCACCACCATAGAAATCCTAACCCTCTACTCTCCAAATTGAAGATTTAGACTCTATTGGGAGTCACCAAGGTTGCAGATCAAGTTTTGAGGCAAGGAAAGTGAAAATCAAGCATTGAGGAACCAACAACATCCAAATCCAAACCCTAGGAGGAAGAATTGAAAGGAATCTCAAGGTTTTGAGCACATTAAGGTAGAATTTAGACTATTTCTCTTGATTTGTTATGATTTGGGTTGATATTTTTGAAATTTAGTCAAACAATAATGATATCTATATGAGATCCAATGATTTAAAGTTAGATTGAGTGAGTATTGTTGGGCTTAATGGAAAATTTGAGAAGTCTGGGTTGTTTGTGTGGGAAATCAAGATTTTGAAAAAATTACTTCTTGAACCTACATTTTTATGCACTATATATACACGCACGCACGCACACACACACATTGAATGATTTAATTGATGAGTGTATTCCTTTTATTCTAATGATATGATTATGATGGAAATAATTTTATATTAACGAAAACTCATAAAGTTTGGTGTTGGCAAATTAATTAGAGTAGTTTGGCCTACGAGACCTATGGTGTTGAAATCAATAGTTTCCTTTGAACAAAGAATGGTGCAGGTGTAATTGTAATGATATGTTGGATATCTCATGATGTAAAAATGAATGTGATTTGACAATTGGATGTGGGAAATCGATTGGCATGATTTTGGATTTATGAGAACTTGGAAATGAGATTGAGAATAATCACTTGAGTAACGAATGATGAATCAGGAATGGTTGATGAGAATTAAGTTGAGCTTGAATAGCTCTGCGGTTAAAGACCGAAAATTTGCGCAAGCTGAGGACCACGTGCTTACGGGTTAACTCCCGAAACTTGGATGTGTTGGTAGTCGTGGTGAATTATAGAGCGACACATTCTCCAAAGGTTTTGCGTAGCCTATTAGGGAAATGGGACGAGGTTTCTATAAGCTGCATTCAACGTCGGTTCATCGGTTGAGAAATGGTTCAACGAAAATAATATAAAGAAATGTGAATTTCAATTGGTAACCAATGAGATTGTGGGTAAAATGCAATATTCTTTTGGGAAAGTGAACATTACATGTGTGGATGCGTGTGAAAGTTTATAAATTTTCAAAACCAACATTACTACTTCGGTTGCACTTATCACACCTCACAAATCATGCATATTATTTGAGTTAGTCTTTATCCTATGAGCTATGACTCATACGTGTTGTATCTAACAATTTTAGGTCCTGAAGACCGAGAATGATGGTAAGGATGAAGTAGTGCATTTTGAAGCCCGAATGGAAGAAGTCTGGGTTTTGTTATGCTTTGAATGATTATAGAACTTAAGAAATGTAAAGATATGAAAGAATTGTAATTATGTTTTGTTTTGTCTATAATTCACATGTAGTTATGTACACGAACTCAAGAGATCCAAGACTTTTGGTGAGATCTTGTAGAGTGAAAGAATGTTTGTAATATATATATATATATATATTGTAATGATCAAAATGGAACATGGATATTCGATTTAAAATTTGAGATATGGGGATAAATGTGGATGTTTAAAGGTAGTTTTGGTTTCTATTATTGTTGTTTATGTGGATGATGTAGTGTCAACGATGAAAGGGAATAAGGTATTAAAATAGAGAAATTTTTAGTATTATGCCGAGCAGGGGAGTGCTCGAGCAGAAGCCGTTCGCTCGAGTGATCACTTAGTAGAGAGTTGGGAAGACTTCTCGGGTGCCTGATTGCTCGAGTAGGGCTCCATCCGCTCGAGCGGACTTAACTGCTTATCGCAAAAAGCTATATTTCTTAAAATTAATGATGAAAAATCTATGTTTCAATTATTTGATTAAAACTTGGGTTTTAAATCTTAGGTTTTCACATTTTCCTAACAAAATTTTTCATGTAACGAACTGGTTAAGATATAAGTTTTAAAGAGTAATTAAGT
This sequence comes from Heliamphora exappendiculata, assembly GCA_034768845.1. Classification (NCBI taxonomy): domain Eukaryota; kingdom Viridiplantae; phylum Streptophyta; class Magnoliopsida; order Ericales; family Sarraceniaceae; genus Heliamphora; species Heliamphora exappendiculata. The sequence goes on from JAOTRH010093930.1 coordinate 8,169, forward strand.
AGAGTGATCTAATCTATGTTGGAAAACGGGTTCTTAGGGTTTGGGGTGTGACATGAATGCTCCATCAATTCTTTCCCTTACATTTGCTTGGCCTGCTCTTTTGTTGCACCAAGTGAACATATATCCTTTGAAGCCCACATCTTTGAGGAGACATTCATTTATGACATTACGAAATTCATCCATTTGTTTTTCAAATCTAAGAATGCTGCCTTTTCTTTCTTCAGTAAACCTCACTTCATTGAAGTCTCCAATTATCAGCCAAGAAAGGAATATGAGACTTGATAGCCTTCGAATACTTAGTGTCCATGAATAGGTTTGCTCCTTAGTCTCTAGATATTCATAAAAACCAGTAACACGCTTTAGGTATGTATCATGTGGTTTACAAACCAGACAATCAACGTGAGAGGACGAGAATGATTTGATTGTGATATCAAGGTTGTCATGTGTGGAGATCTGATTAGTTTTTATTTTTTTAATAAATTATCTTGATGCTAATAATGCATAGCGTAAGTGGGGTTGGCACAAGTGGAGACTCAGGATGTAAATTTTTTATCCATTTTGGTGGTGTTAAAAAAAATGGACTTTTTGAATCTAATTTAAATTAAAATAGAGAGAATTAAGCACACGAGTCTTTTAATTAAATTAGAGTGAGGTGTGTGGGATATTTAAAAAGCCACTGGAAAACTTGAGATTAGGAAATGAAATAAAATAAAAACCCAACTTATTTTCCACCACCACCGGGGCCTACCCCTTCCCCCTTTTCCCCTTGTTCTCTTATCCTCTTCTCCTCCTCAAGCTTTTCTTCCTTGTTCTCATGGAAGTTTCTTGAAGATGTGGTAAGTATAGAAGATTCTAGAAGACTCAAGTAAGGAAGACAAGAACAAAAACCAACCCAAGGCCCCCAAAATCCCCCTGTTTCGGCACCTACATTTAGGGGTGTTCAACATGCTCAAAAAAAACTTAAGAATTAATCCAATTCGATCTCTATGAATTGAGTTGATTTGGTTATGTTAAGTAATGCGTTAGGTCGTGGATTTTAAAAATATTAAATCGATGTAATTAATTTAATTATTGAGTTAAGAATTTTTAAAATCGATTCAATTCGAGACCTAAAAAATAATATATAAATCATATAAAATTATTATTTATATTATTTATGCCTTTAGTTATAGTTAAAAATATATAAATTAAAAATAAAAAGAATGAAATTTAAGTCGCTGATCTTGAGATCTTATACAAAAAAATTAAGTCGCTCATAAAATAAAACACGTATTATTACTTTATAATATTTTATTAAAAAAATAGTTTATTTAATTGAATAGAGATTCCAACTTGAACTAACCCGAGTTTATTTGAATTGAGTTGAGTTGAATTAATTTTATAGTATAAATAATTTAATTATAATTTTAATATTTTAAAACTAACTTTAATCAAGTTGATTTTAGATGAAGTCCCATACCAATCGAGACCGATCCATACCCACTCCTACATCCCCGGCCCTTCCATTTTCGCCACATCTTCATTCTAAATTATTCTCTGCTTCGGTTTCTGTTGCATCTATGGGAATATGATCTCTAAGTTGGGTCTTGGATTGATCTAAGGGACTTGAGAAAAAAAAGCAATAGAGCCCCAAAATTTTCCCAAACCTGCGGCCTTGCCCCTGTTTAGCGCAAAAAATCTTCTTCTTCAGTTCAGCGTCGAAATCTTCTTCTTCATTTTTGGATTGTTCTGTTTCATTGGATCATAGTTTGGGAAGTTGGGTGAGTGTTCTAGAAGGTTGGGAATTAAAACAAAATCACCAAGGGCCCTAAATCCCACTCCACCCGCCGGTGCGCTCCCCTTTTCTTCTTCTCCTTTTCATCTTTTCTTCTTCTTCTTTCCTTTCCATGGAAGCTTGATCATAACTTACCTCTCTCAAAAATCGGTGAAGTTAGACACGAAATTGGAGGCCACCAATGGAGAAATCTAACTCTACTCGACAAGAACAACACTTGGAGCAATCGAGGAACAAAATCAATGAGTGGCCGAAAACCATAGGGCTCGGGATGTGACTTCCGAAGCTTGAGAGCTAAAGGAGGTTGGATTTAGACTAATTCGGGTGAATTGCATTGATTTGTGTTGATTCTATGAAAATTTAATGAACTTCTAAGAGAACCCTAAGTTTTAATTGAAAAGGAAGATTTTATCCATGCTTTTAGATTTATATGGTTGTTTTATAAAAATATGAACTTTATCTGAAATGTGGACATCTATTGGGTGATTAAAGCTTTGGAACCCATTAGTGGAGTCGATTTGATGATTTGATCTTAAAAGCCCTAATCTTCTTGAAAGTTTGAGTGATGAAATTTAACTTTAATTAATGAAAGAGGTGGATGAATCCATAACTCTTGAATAATGTGATCATAATTGGGTTCTTGATATGTCGATGGAGTCTCATAATTGGTTAACGTGAATTGAACGAGTTAAATTGATAGTTAAATTGGAAATTTTGGAAAATCACGAAATTATTTGTATACTCATTGGGCACTTATTAGAATAGTAGGGTAAATTGGTTTAGGTTTCATGAAAATGGAGTAAGTGTTGAAAGAAAGAAATTATGAAAATTGGTATGGGGCTTATGAGTTAATGAATCGGGAGTTTAGTTCAATTTATATCTAAAAAGTGATAATATGAAACTTGAGACTTATGATATGAAATTGAAAACGAGATAATATAATGGTTAAGGGATGTGATGGAGAATGTTTGTTGGAAGAATTCTGAAATGCTTTATCTATTCATGCTTTAATTATTGGGTTGTCACAAAAAGTAATTTGAGTCTCGTCATTGGGAAAAATGGGGTTATGACATTAATGTGAACCATGTGATATGAAGAATGATGAAATATAATGAAAACTATAGCTAAATGAGAATAACGTGAAGATGAATTGGTAATGAACTCTTGATGATCAAATGTGAAACGTGGTTTGAATTTTGAAATGTTGAATTGGAATAACGGGTTAAATCCAACGATTAATGAATGTGGTTTGAGATTCTAAGATTGGGAATTGTGTTTGGGAGAGAAATCAATTTTTGGTTGGACTCCTAGTTGTTAATGGATAATTGTATGTCTAATCGAATATGGAACTAACAGTTGTGTTGTGAATAAGTTGGACTTGACTAGTTTTTCGGTGAAAGATCGAAAAACTTGTGCAGATTGGGTGCTGTTCCCATTGGGTTAGTCCCCAAAAATTTGAGCTCTAGTTTCACGACTATGATGTCATGGTGTCGGTTCGGTATTAGATTAACGAGTTAAATGGAAAATGTGAACAAAGAAAGATGACTTAAAGAAAGTTAAGGGTTTAAAGATAATGGAATAAAGGTAAGTGAATAAAGAATAAAAGAATAAGGGTAAATGAATAAAGAATGAAAGAATAAGGGATATCAATTGGTGATGAAAATGATTTGAATATTTTTGCATAAAGACATGCTCATTCACATCTCACATATCATGCATTGCACTTTAATTAGTCTTTATCCTACGGGTTTCGACTCACATTTGTTGATTCTATGTTTTATAGGTTATGACGAGAATAAAAAGGTGTAAAAAAATTTATGACTATGGGTTGAGTTTTGAAGAAGAAAATATGGAAATTTATGTTTTGGAATTGATATATGTAAATCATGTGTTTTGTGAAAGTATAAAGAAGCTTATCTTTGTGATTGAAATATGCATTAAAATGGTTTTGGTTAGGAAATTATGGAGAAACTTGTATGTTTGAAAATCCATGTATATGCATTCATATTCTCCATATTTGCTCATAAAACTTATATTTTGAAAATTTTTAAAAAAAAGATTATCTCTCGGATGAATATAATTATGAATTGAATCAAGTTTGAGATGCCTGAATGTTTAATTAATACTTTGGAATATGAATATAATTGTAATGAAATGGAGATTGTTAGTTATTAAGTAGTTTCAAACTCTGTGATTGGGTGTTGAGATTCAAGTTGTGCCTGAGTATATTATGCTGTTTGAGTTTGACAGGTCATCAGGTAATTTAAGATTATCTTAAAAACAGAAAAAATTCTATTAAAATGTTTTTAAATTACACTTAGATTATTTTTTTGATTCGAGACTTTTTTTTTTATAAAAAAAAAAAAACTTAAACTCAAAGAACTTCCTTTAAAGGAGATTCTGACAATGTATTGGATTATGTAAAAAGGTTTTCCGTGATTTAATCAGTAATATTGAGTTTTTTTGTAAGATTCACGCGTTTCGGATTCGAGGAACTTGATATCTTGCCACGGAAAGGAAACTTCTCCTCCCAACCCCTTGCTATTTACATAAAAATCATATTTGAAATCCAGCCTTCTCTGAAGGCAGTCAGTCTCAACCTCCTTAGTTTCAATTAGGAAGAACATATGGAGAGCTTGGTTTTCTTCACTAAATTGTAAAGTGCGCTAAGCCCTCCAACTTTCCAACTCAAGAGACTCGTGATGATTGGCAGGACTGCTCAGCAGCCTTTGCTATTGGGGGATAAGTGCAATTAGCAGCTTTCGATAGTTCTTTAATTCTATTTAAATAAATTCTTAGTGTGATTGATTGTAATTATACTGAATATTTAAACTAAAATATGTTTGTGTTGTGACCTTAATTAGAAAATCCTTCACACAATTAAGAAAAGTAAAAAATAGTGGTGTAAAACAGCTTTTCAGCACAACTTAAGAGTAATTTTATTATGATTTAATATTATGCATTGCTAATATATTTGTAATCGTTGTACATTATTATTATTATCTCTCTCTCTCTCTCTCTCTCTCTCTCTCTCATGTATTATATTTAAATGAATTTGTTAAAAATAGAGACTTATGAACCTGAATGACTTAGGCCCTTATTAGCAACTAATTTAAAAATTAATTTTTATTTTATTTTATTTATATTTTTAGTTAAAAAATTAAATTGGGTTCAAAGTAGATTGTTTGGTAATTTAACTTTTAAGTTATTTTTTTTGAAATTGATTGTTTGGGTAAAAAGTTAATTTTTTTACTTTTTGTTTGAAGTCGACAATTTTACCATTTTATATATTTGATTGTATTAACAATTATATGTAATTGGTAGTGGTTATAAATAAATTATATATGAATAATGAGTATTATTATATTTTAAAAATTGTGGGAGTTTAAATAGATATTATGAGAATTTGTGTTTTGATTTGATTTTTTTATTTTTTTAGATATTTTGTTTTTTTGGCATTTTTAGCCAAAAAGTTAAATTATGTTAAAAATAGATTATTTGATAACTTAGTTTTTAAGCTAGTTTTTTTTAAGTTAGTTGTTTGAGTAAAAAATTAATTTTTTTTTATTTTTGTTCAAAATGAATAATTTTACCATATATATATATATATATATTTAATATTAACAATTATATGTAATTAGTAATTGTAGTAAATAAGTTATGAATAAAAAGTATTATTATATTTTAAAAGTAGTTGAAGGTTGAATAGAATATTTGAGAGTTTGTGTTTTGATTTGATTTTTTTTACTTTTTAACTTTTTTAGTTTTTTGCTAAATGAATAATTTTAATTCTTTAATATTTTTGGCCCAAAAAAAATCCCAAAAAGGGAAGATTACCAACCGGGGCCTAATCAAGCCAAATTAGCTTCTCAAATGAATATTAAACGTGAAATTTAACGATAATATTACTCAGTTGGAACAGATCATTGGGCAAATCTTCTTTATAAGATTCTTCAAGATTAAGAAAATTGAGGGTGTAATAGAAAGCAACAAATTATTATGACAAAAAACAAAAATAATCAATAAGAATAAAGTAATTGTATACATAAAAGACATGATTTTATGTAATTTACCTAAAATTAGAATTACATCTACAGATTTATAATAACTGTCACACTATGATATAAATTATATCTTAAAAAATTAGTTTTAATATGTGATATCTTAAGAATGGTCGTGTTATGGGTCGGTTCTCCAAAAACTATAGCCAGGTTCTAATGGGTCGGTTTTTCAAAAACTATAGCCAGGTTCTAAACGCACATTGAAAAAATAAATTTGCTAATTGTTTAAATAATTATGGTGATTTTATAACAAATTTAAATAAAAACAAATACAAATTGTATTCACTATTTTGAAAAAATTATAAAAAAATAATAGTACCAAATTCAAATAAATAATGCATATTATTACCATTGCAGTGATCAAATTCTATCAATTCAAAATTTAAAACTCAGATATCACAACCTTAACAAGAAGTTACTTGAAAAATACAAAACTATGAATATTACAAAAAGTATTAGAATTGACTAACTGAATAATAAAATATCTTGATGAATAGTGAGGGTATTTTAGTTAAATGTACTCCATCAAAGAGGAGCAAGGAGTACGTCTGAGGAGTGAGATCTTCTTCTTTAAGCTGTTTGTCAGACTCAAAGATGATGAGCTCCCTATCATAGGCAAGCTTACCTATTAGAGCGAAAGTTCATCTTGATCAACCTATTATACTGATTAATAGATAAACTTTGATCATGATAGTGCGTGATGAACAAGTTCTACTACTTGAGATGAGAGGATACCTACGTGATGAACAAGTTCTACTATTTGAGAAGAAAGAAACTCACTAGGGTGGTATGATTATAACCATTTTGCACATGAAAATCATACCGCGTGTCCGAATGTATAATATAACAGGCAGGCTACAATGGTTTAGGTATATTCTAACACCATTCTCGATCATTTTTTTTATTGGAATTTGAGTACCAATCTCCGAACGCAAGTAGAAACACAACTATTCACACACCAAATAAAAAATCATGCAAGAATTTACGTGGTTCGGCATAACTTACTTACGTTTACGTGTGCGAGAGATAATCCATTATAATATTAGAGTGTATAATTTGGAGATCAAAATACCTAAAAACCTTATGCCTACAATTCAAGTCTTGAAACAAACTGTATTTTTTCACTCAAAAATTACTTCCGTGCACCTAGTATTTTTCTATATCTCTCTCTACATCTCTTACCCCATTTGATTCAACTCTTCATACAAATAATTAGAATTATAGAGTTATATTTATAGACAACCCTAAAATCTTAGTCCCATATAATTATAAAACCCTACATATATTAAACTGTGGATTCATAACTTCAATCCAATCAAAATATATGTAAATAAAATACTAATTATATGAGTCCACAAAATACAAGATATGCAATTCTCTCTCTCTCTTCTAGTTTTACTAGCTCACTACTCTACTGAAAAATTTGATTTAACCGTCGGAGATGATCCCGCCAAAAATACTCTGGCACCCCTTCTAATCTATTGTTTAACGTCCTAGGTGAAGCTTAGATCACGAAGTACTATTTTAGGAATCTTGCACCATCATATCTAAATTAGTAACCATGTTTAATGTCTGACTTTAACCAATAAAAAAGCCTAAATGAGATACATTTTAAATATTCTTAAGTAATATTCTTGGAGTATATGAACCTTTTTTTAAGTTTGGAAGTAATTATTATTCTATAACTATTTTACCATTGGATTATATTTCTTAATATTATTATATTAAGAAATTATAATATTATATTTAATTATTCATACAATATAAATGTAAAGTCAAAGTTCAAAATCCGACCATGTTAAACACTTCAGATCCACGCTTGCTACATATTTTATTTCCGACGGCACGTAATTGCTATTATTATATGATAATAAGGTGGTTATAGAATTTGGATACGAGTTCATCATGGTTTTGTTTAGTTTAGCTTTTTTATATTATTATTTTTTATTTTTAAAGAACTTTTGTAGCATTAATCTAAACATTTATAGTATTTGAATTCCTTTAGTAATAAAGAATCAAAAAAAAAAAGAAATTAACAAAAAATTTTAAAAAAATCAAATTGAATAAAAAAAAATCACTTAACGACTTTTAATAACTTTTCTAACTTAACGTTGGTTTGGTTATTGAAACTTAAAATTTAAGAATTTGTTTACTTTTTAATCTTAAGTTTGAAGCTTTTTAAATGCAATTAATTTTTTAGAATTAATTACAAAACTTCGTTTAAATTTTGAAAAATTAAAAAATTTAAAAAAAGGCAAGCTAAGCCTCAAATATGATAAATAGCCACGGAGGCCTTACTGGTGAGGAAGTCAATTACATATATATATATATATATATATATATATATATATA
>JAOTRH010093951.1:0-16352 GCA_034768845.1 Heliamphora exappendiculata
GAATTCAATAGAATTCTTATGTGTGTGTGTGTGTGTGTATATGTGTGTGTGTGCGTGTGTGTGTATTGTTTACAAAAGAATTAATAATAACAATAAGAAAATGCTAACCACTGCTCAATAGGTGGTGGATAAAAAGTATATAATGTATAGATATTTGTGCAAAATGTATTAATATTTATGAAAATGGTATACCTCACTTCTAAAAGTGTATTAATATTGAAAAAAATTTGTCTTTATTAGTCTATTAATCATCACCCAATGTGCGGTGGTTAGTATGACCCATAATAATATAATAAAAGAATAAAATGTATAGTAATAATAAAGTGCAATGATGATGATAATAATAACGATAAGAATAATAAGAATACAAAATAATAACAGAATAAAAATAAAAATAAGAAATAAAAATATTATAGAAAAATAGTAATTAAATACAATTTTTTATTTTATTTGTACATAATAAATAAGACGTGGCTTGGTTGTAAAAGAATCAAAAAGTAAAAAAATCTCATAGCACTATATATAGAGACTGCCGGTGACAAAGTGTAAAATTGGCATTAAAAATTAAAGTACAGTGCATGTCATTGATGGCAGCTACGATAGAGGGACAAAAAAGAAATAAAATTTAGTATGATTGATTACAGCAACGGTTATGAACGAAATTTTAATAGCTTGTATTAGTATATAATGATATTTTAACTGTAAGAGAATTTAGTGTAATTTGTCGAAAATTGTGAATTTAATTGTATTTGATCAAAATTTTAAAAAAGATCAGTATAATTTACTTAAGTTTTTTATTTATTTTTTTTCAAAAAAATACTTTAAACAACTTTAAAAATCATTATATAAAATGACAATAAAGCCATCGAGAAACAAGTCTATTTCTTTTTTAGAAAAAAATAAAAAGTCTAGTCTCATGAAAAATAAGCTTAGAAGTTAAATAAAGAAAGACAAGTAGACAATTCAACCAAAAAAAATTATGCATATTCCAAATAAATTTAAAAACTCAAAAAACAAAAACTAAACACATTATTTCAAACAATTTAGCATTTAAAAATATGTTTCATATAAGAAAAAAAAAGGAAAATGAATTTTTAAACATCACAAATGGACCTGCAATATTTTAAAAATATCAATTTACATATATACACACACACACATATATATATATATATGAAAAAATCAATTCTATATATAAAAGGTGCATAACACCCAATTATGATGGGTCTCACTTCAATATCCACTTCAATTTATATATATATATATATATATATATATGGAGAATATAGTTGACTGTTTTAAAATAAAGATATTATAATAATTTTATTTTAAAAAATTAAAGTACGTAGGATATGTATTGTTTTTTTTTTAATTAAGAGATAAAAAAAAGTTAAGTAGCTTTTTTTTTAAACTGGTTTTTTTGCAAAAGAAAATGACTTAAATTTTGTATAAAAAGTTTGACTTTTAAAAAGATTAACTTTTTAAAAATAAAAAAAATATAAAAAAAATTAAATTATTTGAGATAATTTTTTATAATAACTTTTTTTTGCGTTTTTACTTTTTATTAAAATATCTAAAATGTCATTACTTTTACTTTTTAAGATGTAGTATTTAAAATATTAGCATAGTTTTTTTGTGAGTAAAATTAACTTTTTTAAGTAAAGGTATTGTAGTGATTTTGTTGAAAAAAAATTAGGGTGTTTAGGATGTGTATTAACTTATTTTTTTGAATTAATAGATGGAAAAAAAGTTAATTAATTTTTTATAAAACCAAACATGACAACTTAAAAGCTGGGTTTTTCTGCAAAAAAAAAAACAATTTAAAAACTACCTCAAACAGGCCCTAAGCCATTTTAAAAGTACACACTATTTTGCTTCTTCATTCTTTTAAGCACACACATCATCACTACTGCTATCCATTTAAACTAAACTTAACAAATTTTTACAACAAAAAAACCAAAAGATAACAAAACTGAACCAAAACAAAAATCCACATAAACACATGATTCAAAAGCGGACAAAAAACACAAACCCAAATTTTAAATTTTTGTGTGTAACTGAGGAGAGAGAAATTCGTTTCGTATATTTTTTATTGTTTTCATTTTATTGCATCATCGGATGAGAGAGAGAGAGAGAGAGAGAGACCCAAAAGTACATAATTGTTGTAGTCCACAAAGAGGTAAGGAATGGAGAGAAATTGCTATGAAAAATGGGTGGCGTGAGTGATGAGTTGGCTAAAAACGATCATTTTAAAGTTCTCGAAAAAAAATTTAGAAAATTAATTTGAATTTAAAATGAAAAGTTCAAATTTAGATGTATATTGTATGGGTCAATACAAATCTAAATTACTGATTTTAAATTTTGAATAAATTTTTAAAAATATTTTCTGAGTTTGTAGTATTATCGGGTTAAAATTAGCATTTTTTAAAGGATTGTTGGAGCGCACAATATTGAACTTAAATTATCTATTTTAACTAATAGGTCTCTAAATGAAATCAGCCTTTATTTTCTACGAGAGCAAAACGTCTGAGTCCCCAATTCCATTGATTGAGGACTAAGGCAAGCAGGGGCGCGTAACACGGGAATGGATTGAACAGACTGATGCGGTTGTTGCGCTTGACGAGCTAAGCCTTTTGGGCTTCAATTCAAAATCGAAGATAGAATGGATTCGCCCCGGCAATATACCTACTTTGGTTGGCTAAGCTGGCCAAAAAAGTGGTTCCTTATACAAGGTATAGTCGGACCATTGTTTGGGTTCGAAGCTTGGCTGTATTGTTTCATGCAGCCGATTGCAATAACTTTTTAGTAATGTTATGATGACTACATTTGAATACCACATAATATAACATTCATGTGTGGTGTTTTTATCATCATATAAATTTACTATTTATTTTAAAACACCATATATAAGATGCTATATCATGTAATACTTAAATGTAACCACCAAAATATGATCACTATACTATTATTATTAATTTTTGGAGCTGCACTTCTTGTGGTACTTTTTGGATGGACTTCTGTTGAAGTGGTGTGTGAACAATGACTGCATCGATGGAGTTGTAGTTATCTTCTTTGATTGACTTTAAAATGTAGTTAGAATGTGTTCATGTTTGGAGTTGTGTTTGGAGTTTTTAAACGTAACTGGAATGGATGTTTGGGTTTTCGCACCTTTACAGACTTTTTGCCACTAAACTGGTAGCGGCAGTTTATTAGTTTGACAGCAATTTTTTCTTCGTTTCGCCATTGTTTGGAAATCAACTTATTAGTATGGACATTTATGCTCCTTATCATTTATAATCCCACAAGCATAGTGTCAAACCAAATAGCAAATTCGTTAGCCTTTAAGTTATTCTCTTCCTAATCAAATATGGTTCGGTATGGTATATAATAAAGAACAATATTAGTTCTATTCATAATAGTCCAAGTGCTAACAATTTGAGTACCTATATTATCCCATGAATTTAGTCCCAGTAAAACATTGTCTTCCAATGTATGTAATTCTATTCATAATCTTTTGGTATTTAGAAAAACACGTGAAACCCACAATAATACTTATCTCTCCTATGCATGTGTTGTTCTACCAGACTGATTGAGTTCGAATTGAACTAAAAAACATGTTGGACTCACCATTTCGAATTTTGTCTCTCGTACCATGTTTGTTTACAACGGATGGACTATTAGTCTCTCGTATAGGGGAATAGTGAGGAATGCATAAAATTGAGGATCACATCTGATCGTTACGTAAAAATACCGATTAAATCTTTCAAAATATACTATGCTAAGCCTCGACTTTATGCTTAATAAATTATTTTGTACTTTTTTTCATGTCAAACTCAAATGTTGTAAAGTGGTGGAAAAAAGAGCACAAAACATAACAAAAGTGCAAAAAAGGGACAAAATGGAAAATTTTCAAATAGAACTGTCAGGACGAAATTAAGGGCATCCAGACAAAATGAAGTAGAAACAAGGGAAAACATTCTAGTCAAAATCCGTCCGGATAGAATCAAGAACATCCGGACGAAAATCAAGCAAAAAGAAATTCGTCCGGACAAAAATATGGGTGTCCAGACAAAACCAAGGAAGAAAGAAAGCGTCCGGCAGGACTTACCTACATCCAGACGGTCTGGGAAACAAAGTCTTACTTGGAAGCATCAACACCTATATATAGATGAGAGTGGGATATCATTAGAGATCATCGGATATTCATCTAAATACCTTCTGGAGGCAAGTGTGTGGAGGCTCAAGAAATGACGAAAGATTGAAGGCGGAGGCCCGACAAGCTATTCTTCATTAGTTCTGCATGAATTCAAGCTGCAATATGAGCGACTAAACTCCTTTTTTTAAAAATTTGATGAAACCCTAATTAATATTTTAGGAGTAGTTTAGATTTTTATTTCTTTTCAATTCAGATTCAATTCGTTGTATAATTTTAAAATGTTAACTTCTTATCAACGAATTTTTAATTTAATTATCTAGTTCTATTTTTATTTTCTGTAATTATAATAATGAGATCATGCAACTGTTATTTGTTCTTGTTCATATCTAAACATAAGATATTTGATACTTTAATAGGACAGATCGTACCCCGAAAGATCCGTGCCATAATCTTAGATAAGATAGACTAGCTTTGGATTCGACGTTATCCTCTTGAAAATCTGTGTTAGTCTTGTAATCGTGACCGAATTAAGTTGAATCGTTTGAAAGAAATACAATCTAAATAAAATTAAAATATTTATTATGGTGAATTCAAAACCTTAAAAAATCTTTTTCCCATCTTAATCAAATTTTTTACTTCAAGTTTATTTTATTTTGGCATTTTCGGGATAATAAAATCAAAACAAATCTTTTTAGAAAGAAAAATAAGATTGGATTTTTAATTATAAAATTGTGATTTCGTCTTTATTATCCCTGAAAAATGATACTCAAACTTAACTGCAATCTACCCAATAATTGTTAATTTGAGTTTTAAAATATTAAATTTGATACAGAACGACACAAACCAACATCCCAGTAGGATAACTTATTCTTCCCCTCTAAATTTCCTTCCAGTCCTTATGCACAGCCAAAACCAATTATCCAACTTTTTAAAATATTATTACTAATTTAAAAAATACTCTAACTCTTATTTCGTACTTTATCTTACCTTTTAACTAAGCATAATATAAATAATACAACCGTATATATAATCTTATTTACCATCTCATAGTATTATAAAAAAAAAAACTTAAACATATGTAACCTACGTACTACTTATCCTTTTTTATTTTTTTCTAATTCAATCCAACACATCAAACATGGTCAAAGAGAAAAACTAAAAACAGAGGACCTAATGAAAAGGGTAATAAACATCCAACAAAGCCCCAAAGTTGTTTGACAAATAAGATCTAGTTCAAGTTGGCGTTCACCTCATTATAATGCAATCTATCAAGAATTTTAAGTTCCTGTGATGCTCAGCACAATCTGAAAATATCATCATTCTGTCACTATAAAGAAACATCCTTTTATCTAAAGGAAGATTGAAAGCTAACCATGCACAGAACAGTGAATTTTGACATTTATGCAAGGAGATTTTGATCCAACTTCAATCGACCTTCTTGTCGTCCACTACTCCCACTGATTTTTTAACAGGATCGGACTCACCCAGGTCAGGTTCTGCAGCTGCCACCTGTAAAACCAAGCCGCTATCTTTCATTTTCAGTTCATGCTTCAAAGGACTTCCAAACAAAGAGAAGAAGTTTCTGGCGTGCCACCCCCCCACCCCCCCCCACCAAAAAAAAACAACAAAAAAATAGCAAAGCAAACGTGTGGAATATCAGACCAATAAAAGCAAAAGCAACAATAAAAATCAGGTGCGGCTTTATGAATTATTTTCCTACTGAAGACAATTTGCTGAGTCGGTAGTTCTTTATGTTGTGGGTTACTGTGGGGAGGGGGGGGGGCCAAAGCCCAGAAACCAGACTATTCGACTTTTGCCTCCTGAATCCTCTACTTTCCCTATCAGAAACAATTGCCTTTCTCAATAAAATCCCTATAAATCACCATTGGGGTAGTCGGGTAGACCAGAGCAACGTTTGTTTTGCCAATATATCCACAACAATGATTTGTTTCCCTCCATACATATGTAAAGCGACATTCCTGAAACTCGTTGCCAGAATTATGGATCAGCTGAACAATATTAGGGTGCGGGTGTAGCACATCTCACCTAGAGATTACCTCAATTGTTTCCTTGGAATCACTTGTAGTAGTTGTTGATTGCTAAGTCTGACCCAATAAGAGCCAGAAATGACGTTAAGGCCCTGATTAGGTACCTACTTTTTGACTTTTTAGTCAAAAAACCTAAAAAAAACCAATATAACCCATTTGGCAAAAAAATAAAAAAGCTAAAAAGAATATATCGAAACACTAATTTCTAGGATACCATATTCAAACTTTCATCTCATTCTAAAATAATAATAATACCTCTACTTAGATAACTTATTTACTATTAATGTCAACTATATATAATTGGTATAATCAATATATAAAACAGCAATCCTGTCCCATTTGAACAAAAAATAATTTTTTTACCTAATCAACCAACTTCAAAAAAGATAATTTAAAAACTAATTTATCATACAACTTACTTTCAATCCAAACGAGTTTTTTTGCTTAAAAAGGCTAGGTTTCAGAGTATGTTTGTTTAGTGGATATGAGGATAAGATTGGATATAAAATCCGGTGGGGTCCACATATCCCTTGCCTGGTGCTCCATAGAACATAGGTGGGTTTAATATATCAAAAGATTACAAATACTTGGGGAGGATGGGTTTTATATGTCCTTTTTGTTTATATTACAATAATGTCCCTCCTACTTAAACACAAAACAATCTGAAAAAAAAAAACACCTTTCTCTCCCTTTGTCGACCTGTTTGGTGCTCGCTGATATGGCAGCTTTTAATCTTTCTACGCTTTGCAGCTTCTTAAAATTAATGGAATCTAATTTGCATCTTCATGGAATCTAATTTTGCAGCATGTCGAGCACCCAAAAACTAGCATTATATCCATTTTCATGGGTTTCTTGAATTTCTTCTAACACACTGTTTCATTTTTTAAAGGGAAGCCATGATTTATTATTTGCTTTAAATAAACGGAAAAAGGTAAGATTGGACATACTATTTTTTATTGAGGATAAAGGTGGAAATCACTTCTTAATTCTTATGCTTATAAAACTAAATACAATATCCTCTCCTAAACAAACAGGTACATAATATTCCCGAGTAAAATACATCCAAAGTTATATCCTTCATTTTATATCCATCCATATATACAAAATTATAAATATTCACCAATTTATCTCTCGCCAATCAAACGGACCCTTAAGCTGGTTACCAATCAGGGCCTAAGACAACAAGAAGCAATCATTCATTCAAATTACCCACAGGTTCCATCTAGCTGACTGATTAGGAAAAGAAAATAATGGCAACTAACAGCACACGAGATAATCAATTAATGGTCTGTGATTTATTTTGCTAAAATAGAAACATATTCTCAATGTTTGCATTCCGTAATTTTAACTTGTTATCATCCCAAGTAGGGCAAAAAAAAGATGAAAAAAGTAATGAGCACTGGAGTATGAAACAGCCAATTAGTAATTCCTTTTCTTATTTCAGAAATAAAAATGGCAATATAATGATCATAAAATACTTATTGCTCTGTTGTCAATGGGTTTTCCCTTCCTAATTCCTAAACTAGTGATCTTTGTCTCTAAACACATTCAAATGACCCGACTGGCCATCACAAGCCTTTTGTTGTCTTAAACTAAACATGATGTACAGTGAAGATTCTTCCCAAAAGCTTAACCTATCCCACAAAGTAATATCGGCGTTTACCTTTCACAACAGCTGGGGAGGGGAGTTAGATTATAGGGGATGGGGATGTCATCATCCAACTTTTCAATCACATTTTTCCCTTCCAAATACTACAATCAAAATCAACCCGTTCCAATCACCTTGATGCCCTCCTCCAAAGCAAAATGTTGAAATGATATGCAAAAAAACGAGTATATCTTCTTCCCAAAAACTTGGGTTCCCAAGTTGCAAGATTGTCATGAATAATTTTCATTGTACCACATTTATCATACCCTCACCCTCTTTATGATTCCTTACAACAATTCTGAAATTTGATACCTTGGATGCTCCTATATAGTTTGTCATCTCAAAACTTCCTATTGTTCTTTAGTACAGAACCTCACCTCATTCCATCACATTTAACGTGCTCCCACCCTCTTTACAATACCTTACTACAATACTGAAATTTGATACCTTGCGCGCTGCCCCTCTCAATACTGCCTAATATTCTTTAGTACAAAACTTTCCCCATTTTTAAAACATCTAATGTCACATCATGAGCTTATCAGTCCTATTAAAATAACAACCTCACTTATCAATCCTATTAAAATATCAATGCCACCTATCAATCCTATTAAATATCAACCCCCACATATCTCATCACCCTTGTGTAAACCAGTTCTCCAATTTGTTCCTTTAACCCGCCACACAAAGGTGTCACTAAAATTAAGTATTCTTCAGAACTTAAACCACAACATAGATTCTCCTCCACAGACTACAAGGCACGCCTGGACTCTCCTCCACAAACTGCAAGGCAAGCCTTTATCATATTGACAATGACCAACTTACCTATAATGCTAAATGATTCTTCCTACAAGAGAATACATTGCCCAACAAGTATTTTTCTTCCTTCTATTTTCCAACATAAGCATTGAAGACACCAAAGACATCATCAAATATAATCACGGTTTTAACAATCTCTTAATAATAGAAAGTGAAACTCCCTTTTTATCCATCTAGACTTGGCCCTGTTGGATTCAGCTCATCACAAATTTACTTCGGGTGGAAAAGTTAGTTTCCGGGATTTACAATCCCAAAGGTGTAGAAAAATAGGGCGCCACCGCAAAAACCATCTTGAAACCCTCCAACCTTCCAACACCAATAAATAAGATTATCTTCATAAATTGAGGGGTTTTCAACACCCAACTTGTTATGTTTCAAAGAAAGCCATCAATTCACCTTGTTCTTCTTATCATCACATTTCTAAAATCCTCTAGAAATATTCTATCAAAAGGTTTGATATACTGCAACGATTTGTCAGTAACCAAAACTCTTCCGCTGAAATTTGCCAAATCAAAGTATGAATTTGCAAATAACTAACAAAACTAAAGCTAAAAAGTAAAAAATAAAGGCTATCAAATGGAACACCAACATACATACATATTACATATTTATATACATGAATGCATACGATTATTTTTGTACAATGAACAGTCTTGCTACTACAGAGACACTGGACCTGGATCCGGACACATCCCTCTCACATGGGACCCACCCCATGTGAAGAGGGTGTGTCCAGATATGTGTCTGGATATGTGAACTTTGCTAAACTGTTATATAATATCAAATGAGCGACCGTACTTACTCTACTATTGGTCTTGTTAGCCGCAGGCTTGTAGGGACATGCAGGGGGTGCCCTCTCCGGCTTCCTATACTCCCAACCGAGAAGCCCGTAAATTTTTCCCTGGAAAATTGCAGAGAAAAATGAAATACAATTGAAACCAAAATGCCATTTTAAACCAAGAACCAATTTAAAATCCTAAATAGTGCAATCGAGGAAGATCACAGAAAAATTACAGAGAAGAATGAAATCAAATCGAAAGGAAAATGCCATTTTTAACCAAGAAACAAGTTAAAATCCAAAATTGAGCAATCGAGGAAGATCACAGAAAAATCACAGAGAAAATTGAAAACAGATTGAACAGAAAATGCCATTTTTAACCAAGAAACAAGTTAAAACCCAAAATTGAGAAATCGAAGAATATCATAACTATTGGGTCGATATGATTGTGTAAGAAAAGCCCACAAAAATCACAACAGAGGGTAAGACACTCTTACCATGATGAAATCAAACAGTAGTGGCAATATGTTGATGATCGGAACGAGGAAAAGCGGCAACAGACAAGCCAAGCAAACCTAATACATGAATATATAAATATAAATATACATAAATCAATAAATCTATAAATCTATATATATCAAATCTGAGAAAGAAACTACATAATTCAAGAGGGAAAATGGGAACTACCATCCTCAGACCGTTGAATTACAATTGTTCCTAAATCGTTTGAAATTGTTTGGCCCAGACGGTGATGCTATCAGACGCTTTTCCTGCGATTTATGCCCCCCCCAAAAAAATGACGCTGGAATGGAATGCGAATCGAGCCGGTGGCTGTGGATAAAACTGTAATTTAACTGACATTTCAAAGTCTATTTTTTTATTTTTTTTATTAAGTCGGTTTTTTAGTTTTAAGTTATTTTAAGTTAAAAAATTAAAAATTTATTTTGATTAAAAAATTAATAATTTTTAAGTCATTCAAAAAATTTTAAAAAAGTGAATATAAAATTTCAAGACGTCCCTTTAACCTAAATGAGATTCTTGCCAAATAAAAAAGTTAAGATGCCAAAAAATCAAGAAACTAAAAAGTTAAAAAGTCAAAAATTAAAATTAAAAATTATTATCAAAAAAATTAAAAAGTAAAAAAAAACTAATAAAATAAAAGATGAAGATTGAGAAACAAGGCTTTTTAGCTTTTGGAACTTTAAGCCAAAAAACCTAAAAGGTCGAGACTTTAAGCCGGTTTGCCAAACGAAGGCCGAGTCTAAAAACTAATTTTCTTATTTTTTGTGTTTTAAGCTAAAAAATTAAATTAGATTCGAATTGAATTGTTTGTTAAATTAGCTTCTAAGCTATTTTTTTAAAGTTAATTGATTTGGTAAAATGTTAATTTTTTTTATTTTTTATTCAAATTAAATAATTTTATTATTTCATATAGGTGAAAATAACGATTATATATAATTAATAGCGATAATAAATATAATATGAATCGAAAATGTTATTATCTTCTAAAATAAGGTCAATATTTAAATTGAGTATTTTAATAATTAGTAATTTGATTAATTTTTTTTTATAGTAATTTAACTTTTTTTTTACTAAATGACCTATATTAGTTTTTTGTGTTTTTAATTAAAAAAATAAAAATTGTCCTGAGTTTCTCAAATATGAGGTTGCCCGTAGGGGTGGATGTTGTCCTGAGTTTCTCAAATTGTCCTGAGTTTCTCAAACATGGGTAGAGTTTTTTTTTTATCCAAAATACCCATCAAAAGTTTATTCTATAATTCATTTTTCAAAAAAAAAAATTAAAGCATAATTTTAAAAAACAGCATTCCACTACTCATGTTTTCCATAACCGATTCGTTTTTTATATACATTTTAACAGCTTCAATACTTTTTTTAAAAAAATACATTATCTTTTTCCCCTTTTTTTTAAAGTTTAATAATTTAACATTTTTCTTACAATGAATAAAAACTACGCATGCCTGTACTACGAAAATCAAGCATAACTAATGCACATTTTCAGAGGAGTTAATCAGTGTGCTAACTATGTAGCATATATTGGAGCTAAATATGATAAAAACTTAATAATTTTGTGTACTTTTTCACCCTTGTCGCTCGGCCACGGCCAATTTTTGTAAGACGATGCCATTGAAACCGTGTTTCTTAGAGACTAGTTTGTTGTTTTTCTTTCTCCGTCTGATGTATCAAAAAAAAATAACTAATGCAACTTCTTCTTTTTTCCCTTTTTATTAATATCAAATTATATATCATATTTTACATTGCCTCACTTCCTAAACAAATATAACACCAGATAAATAATTTCATAAATGCGTCTGTATACTAATTTTTGTCACCGTCTAATAGTATTAAAACTTTGCAGACTAATTTTTAACTTCATTAAATGCTTAAAAATAGTTATATTCTTGTATTTAATTATTTGTTACAATCTCACTAAACATGATATAAATAATCAACTTCATCATATGCAAAATTTAGTTAATTTCTTTTATCCCATCAAATTACTTATTCATCACAATAAATTTCATAATCTAAACACATGCAATCCTTGAACCCATGTAATTATTTACAGATTCATTTACAATTGTACCGTATTCAATTTATTTAAAAATAATTCAGAAAACAAAGAGGCTCAAGTGGAATATCTCCTGCAGGGGAAGTGTTTATAAAGTCCAACATAGTGGTGTTATATTGACATTAATTTGAAGCAGTGATCAACAAAAGACATACAGTAACAGTTGATGCTAAGTGGGAAATTATAAAGTTTCCTTAACAAAAAACAAATTCACATATCACGCCCTGTCCTTTCGTCGCATTTCATACACCAAGCTTACCCTTGATCTCTGATCTCTTCAATGGTTTAAGCTCATGTAAAGAGACCTAAACAAGTATTCATCTGGTGTTCAATGGGGGAAAAAACATTACGAAATTATAGAATTGAGAATCAACATGATAGAAGTCGAGGCTCCAAGATTAGTAATCGAAAGAACCAAGAGGTTAATATCCAGTAATCAGCATACATCATCAGCTATGCTGACCAACAACAAATCGCTTGTCCTATAATACGAAGTTATTGCTATCGTGAAATTGCCTCCAACATGGTAATATACTCCTCCTCTCTTGACAAGGATACAATAGAAGTGTCTTCTACGCAGTCTCACCCTTACATGGGATGTCAGTGCATCGACAAACAGGTCTACCAGAGGATACCCAGCCATTAAAACCGCGTTCCAAAACCATGATGTTCTTTATTCCCATGTCTTCTTTCAGTTCTGTGAGGTAATCTGCTAATCTACGTGCGCACTTGGGGCCACGAACCTACAAGAATATGTGCACAATCCAGTTGTTCTGTCAGCATTGCAGCGTTTCACAAACACCTTCCCATTGAACTCTCAGCAGTTAAACGATGAAGATTTTGGGATTCAAAAAATCATGAAGGGAAATATAGCACATAAACAAGAGCAGCTGAGCGACCGAGAAGTCAGATCAATAGAGAATCCTACAATGTTAGAAAATGCGTGCTTCCAAGATTTATAGAATGCATTAATAAGCAACTTCAAGAAATGATTAAGTTCCCACTAAGAAACTTCAAATAATAACTGTGCCTCATGTTCACTGCCATTTGGGAGATGGAAAAGGCTGAAATCTTGAGCTTTCAAATCCGATTAGACAACCTTAACAGTTTGCAAGGTGAAAGCTTTTAAGGGGAAGCGGTGTGTATAGAGCAAATAGGGGAGTTGGAATAGGCAGCGAGAGGAGAGCTATGGGATATGGTGCAGGAGATCTATGAGACCGTCCCGACCAAACACTAAAAGCCCGGTCTGGAAAGCTATGTTATGAAACTAAACTAACGGTAGATGAGCTATTTTCTACTCAGGTCAAGAATCACAGACCCAAAATGAAATCAAAGAGAGAGAGAGAGAGAGAGAGAGAAGAACACTAAAGAAGAGAACAAAGTTAGGTAAAGGAAATAAGAGCATGGCAAAGTTGCTTTGATTTAATGACAGGTATAACTTTCTTATGCATTATATGGCCAGGTTACAGAATTGAATATGTAATAATTTACTTAACCTATGTTTGGAAGAACTTTTTTGGGAGCTTTTTTGCTTAAAAGCTTCCAAAAAAGCCTACTTGTTTAGTCTCAGTTGGTTTTTTCTACATATTTTTACATTTACTTTTTCAAAAAAAAAAAATCAAAAAGCCAAAAAACCTACCAAAAAAAAAAAACTAGTTCAAACATAGACTTAGAATGAGATTATGCGGCAATTGAACAGTGGTAAGTGAAACCAAAGTAAGCCAAATGCTATCATTTTGTTACCTAGAATAATATAATCATTATTTTTATCGATAAGTACACACGCACCTATTCTCACATTTTACTCTTGGCAATGTTTAAACTTCTCAACTAACACCTATACCATTAGGCCAAATGCCTCTTGTTAGATAATACAAGAGATTATTTTTAAACTAAAGTTGGGAAAAGCACTTGTTAAGGGTTCAAGACCTGGACAACCAAAAGACTGAGGAATGCGGTGCACTTGTGGCATGGCCCCAGCTTCGAACTCAAATTCACCACCGACCAAGAGGTAGTCGTTGGCATGGCGGTTGGAGTCCGAATGGTAGGTGATGAGCTCGGTTTGGTTATTTATTTTGCAGGAGGGAATACCTACCAGTCTTTTTGTGATGGCCAAGGGATTAGCAGGCAAGTTGGATGTGTCAATATTGTGACAATTTGTACAATATCCATTTTTCATTTTTCCAGGAAAAAAAGTTTATGACCTGAAACATAGGTAAAATGAAAGGCTTTGATATCTTATTAAGGGCTGTTTGGTTACCATAAGCTTTTTGACTAAAAATGCAAAAAATCCAACATAGCATGTTCAACAAAAAAGAAAAAAAGTTAAAAAATCAAATCAAAACACTAATTTTTATAATATTATATTCAGACTTTCACCACTTTTAAAATATACGCATACTCCTCATTTATAACTTATTTACTAACACTACAAATTACATATAATTGTTATTTTTAACTATATAAAATGACAAAACTATTTAAATTGAACAAAAAGCAAAAAGCTAACTTCTTACACAAACAACTAACTTCAAAAGAGTTAATTTAAAAGCTAATTTATCAAATAACCTACTTTAAACTAAATTTAATTTTTTGATTAAAAACGCAAAAAGACAAAAAACACTAGCTTTTAAGCTAGTTGCCAATCGGAGCCTAGGCAATTCAGACAACACTACTGTGAGGTGATATTCAGAATTTTATTTATTTAGTTAATTAGTTATTGTGTGTGTATGTGTGTGTGTGTGTGTGTGTGTGTGTGTGTGTGGGTAAATTGGAGGTATAGCTATGGCCTCTAGGGGAAAATTTGCGAGGGATAAAAATAAAGAACTCATAAGGCAATATCAAAACCTCGTTGTCATCGTCAACAGTCAACACCTTGAACTGATCCTGAGATCAGCTTTTAGGTTAACAAGAAAAATAGAAATCCATTACCATCCTTGATCCTTCCTGGATCAACTGGTGATACAAGTAGCGAAATCAAAATCGAAAACCAGATATTGAATTAAATTCACTATATAAATCATGCCGTTTCCAATGCAATTGACTGATGTAGCCTTTACACAGAGATGAAACAAAATTGCAATAAAAAACTAAGAACGAATTAGGGCAAGCAAGGGAGAAAGGGGTAAAGGAGAGTAGAAGAGACCTGGCTCAGAGCGCAGTGAAAGACGAGGGTGTCTTTGCCTCTGACGGCTTGAACGAGGCTGGGAATTTTCTCAGAGAAAGTATCGCTCGCGTAGTGCAGCGAACCGGCTATATGACCATCGTAACTCCTCTCATCGTCCCTGTAACCCCACCAATCACCGACAAGCAAGGTAGAAGTATCAAGTCATATATAGAAAATGTCATCTGCAATATATGCGTGTTTGTATACATAAATTTCTGATAATTCGGCCTCTCGATCAGTTTGCGCGATTAATTCAGAAATTTTACAGATAACGATGTAGCGATTTGATAAATTTTCAGTTCGAAAACCTGTAATAATTGGCGAGAAAATTCAAGATCTGATCAACTGAACCATCCGATTATATATATATATATATATATATATATTGCGCGAAGATGGTGATTATACCTGACATCTACAACAGCAATATTGGGGCGATGCCTTAGGGAGAGAAGCTGTGAACCTGTAATGTACGATATGCTCCGAGACATCCCTTCCCTGGACCCTCCTCCTCTACTTCTTCTTCCAGATTTACGGGGGGAGACTGGGACTTATATAGTCTCTGTTACAGAATGTTTGGCAACATAGGGTAAGGTGTAAGGTGTAGGGTGTGTACGGAAAAAATTCAATCAACTTATTTTGTGCGAGTGGTTATTTTTTTTCTTTGTTTTTTTAAATAAATTATCTTAATAATTTTAAAATTTTTAATAAAAATATTAATTTTTTATATAATTTTAAAAATAACATAAAATTTTCTTAAAATTTAATTCTTACATCACAATAATTTAACTGTTAAAATTTGCCATTAAACTTAACAGAAACAAATTAATTATTTTTATTTATTTTCTTATTTTTCTATTTTACTCCTCTCTCTCTCTCTCTCTCAATCGAGCAACACAATTTCACACATAATTTACTCCAAAAACACACACAATTTCACTCTCTCTCTCTCTCCTCAGCAACACTTAAAACACAATTTCTCTCTCTCTCTATCTCTCCTCAGCAACACCTAAAACACACAATTTATCTCTCTCTCTCTCTCTCTCTCTCTCTCTCTCTCTCTCTCTCTGTAACACCTAAGACACCCACACACTGTCATTCTCTCTCTCCTCGCTCTCTCTAACGCCCACAACACACATAATGTCTCTCT
>JAOTRH010093962.1:0-16351 GCA_034768845.1 Heliamphora exappendiculata
CTTGGGAACTGGTGGATCTTCCACCTGGTTGTAAACCTCTTGGATATAAATGGATATTCAAAAGAAAAATGAGAGCAGATGGATCAATTGAGAAATATAAGGCGAGACTTGTAGTAAAGGGATACAGGCAAACTAAAAGGGTAGACTATTTTGATACTTACTTGCTTGTGACTAGAATAACTTCTATTAGGATGCTAATTTCTATTGCATCATTATTTGATCTAGAAATACATCAAATGAATACTAAGACAGCCTTCTTAAATGGATATTTACATGAAAAAATTTATATGGAACATCCTGAGGATTTTATAACTCCAGGACAGGAGAAGAATGCTTGTAAGCTTGTTAAATCCCTTTACAGATTAAAACAAGCACCTAAACAATGGCATAAAAAATTTGACAGTGTAATGTTGTCAAATAGTTTCAGAATAAATGAGTGTAACAAATGTGTCTATGTGAAAGACACTGACAAATGTTATGTCATTGTTTGTTTGTATATTGATGACATTCTTATCTTGGGTAATAATAATTTTATGATTAAAACTACTAAGAATATATTGAATAAGAGGTTTGACATGAAAGATATGGGAATAGAGGATGTTATATTAGGGATGAAAATCACTAAAACATCTAATGGATATGCCTTATCTCAGTCCCATTACGTTGGAAATATTCTTGACAAATTTAATAAGGGTAATACCCGCATTGCAAGGATACTTGTAGATATAAATCTACATTTTTCTAAGAATACAGATAAAGACATATCACAATTGGATATTCCCGTATCATTGGAAGTCTCATGTACTTAATGAGTTGTACGAGTCCCGACTTGGCATATACTGGAGTAAATTGAGCAAAAATACTAGTAATCCTGGGACTGACCATTGGCAGGCAATTATAAGGGTACTAAAATATTTGAGATACATCAAAAACTATAGATTGTACTACACTAGATATCTGGCTATACTAGAAGGGTACAGTGATGCTGGTTGGATATCTGATACTAATGACTCAAAATTCACAAGTGGATATGTATTCACTTTGGGTGGAGCAGCTGTGTCATAAAAATTGTCTAAACAGACGTGTATAGCGAGATTCATAATGGAGTCTGAATTCATAGCTTTAGACAAAGCTGGAGAGGAAGCAGAGTGACTCCGTCAATTTTTAGAAGATATCCCTATGTGGCCTAAACCTGTACCAGCCATCTGCATACATTGCGACTGCCAAGCAGCAATGGCTAAGGCACATAATAATATCTATAACGGTAAGTCTAGACATATACATCGCAGACACAATACCGTGAAACACTTGCTCTCGAATGAAATAATTTTCATTGAATATATAAAGTCTAAAGACAATATAGCAGATCCGTTAACTAAAGGCTTAAGCGGAGAGCAAATTAGTCGTTTATCGTGGGGAATGGACTTACAACCTATGAATTAAGAGTCGCGTCAATGGCAACCTAACCTAGCTGATTGGAGATCCCAAGATCTAGATTCAAAGGGACAACCGAATTGTGTGTGACTCAGTGCCATCATCGTGGAGATAAAAACTCCTACCCATTCCTATGATAGTACAGTGATACATGTAGCGTTATTAGGTTAAATTATGCTTTTAATGGTTCTTATACCTTGAAATTCAAGTGGGTATAGCAGGGTACTCTTAATAAGAATCACCTATATGAGTGAGAAGTGCCCACTTTTGTGAGAATGCTAAGGCTACATTCTCTAACAGCACTCATGAAACTAGGATTTGCCTAAGGCCAAAATGGGCACAACCGTGAGAACCTAACTGTGTTTAGAAAAACTCTGTGTGAACTCTATTGTCTTGGCTTACACTAACAGCTGAACAGTTCAAGGCATCGCATTCACTGATTAGTTAGTAATTCCGATAGTTTTTCCCAAGGAAAGGTTCAAAGCCAAAAGCTACCTATCATATGCAGAATTTTTCTTATTGAACTTTCTCAGTGTCTGCATCTTGTTGCATCTTTTTTTCCATCAAATTCCATTCATGTGGGGGATTGTTGGAAAAAATGGGGTTTGAATAAAAATTAGAACAAGATTTTTAGCTAACTTTAAAGCTAATTATTTTTGTGTTGGATTAATCTTTTTTGATGATTTCAAGTCTAATTTGTTTGTCTCTATGAGTAGAGTAATTATGAATTTTGTGACATTCAAAAGCATTAATGGGTGAATAAGAAATTGACTCTAAAAGTGTGACATTGAAGTTGACAAAATAATGGTAACTAAGTTCTATCCCACATTGCTTGGGAAAGAAAAGGATGAACGTCCAAGTGGGTATAAAAGGCTTTCCAATCCCACATTGATTGGAAAAGACTTAGGTAAGTAACTTATATAAGCCAAGTTGAGCCTAAGAGGTCTGCCCCTTGGGGGTACCAAGTTTTGCAGACGGGGGAGGACCTACCAAACGGTGGGTTCGACCCAAACCCCACACGCGTGCGCCGCCACCCACCCGTTCGACTGACCGACCGGCCGAGCCGGGCCCCGGTCAGTGGTCCGTGGTCCAAGATCTGAGAGCCGTGGGTTGTGGGTCGTGGGCTCAGATCAACCCTTATCTTTTTGCGAAAATTTTAATTAATTAAGATTTTGAATTTAATTTAAATTTTAAATTAATTAATGTTACCGTTATTTGTCAGACCAAACTGTTGCAGGGTTCGGGATCGTTGGAGAATTTCGAACCGGTTCGCACCTGTTGGGCGATCCAACCGCTAGGCCGAACCGGTGTGGCACCTGTTCGGATTAAGGCGAACAGCCACCATTAACGCCTATAAATAGGCTGTTCCTGCACCCGGTTTAATTATTCAATCTCCATACTGCCACTGTCGAAGCTTTGTTCCTCTGATGCTTCATATTGTCTGCATCGTCCTTCCAGTTATTCAGAGTTTCCCGAGAAAGTTCATATACTACAATGTTGCTGTGTGTACAAATTGCCGTGTTTCCTCTGTACGCGAGAATTATTTTATTTTAGAGGCAGACGTCCACTACATCGTAAGTATCGTGGCGAGAACATATTCTGTCTTAAGAACATAACGTCTAACGTTGGACTCAATCCCAACGCTCTGTTCTTCAACTGTTCTGTAAACTTAATTTGTTTTTTTTTACGGTTCTGTTTTTTTTTCACAGTTTCAGCACTATTTTTCATTTTTCTTAATTAACACAATATTATGTTCTTTTCTGTTGATTAAAACGGTTTCAGAAAATTGGTGTTCTTTTGTTGTGCATATTGAATGTATTTTATTAAATTCAGTCTATCAGTATTCTTTTTATATTGTTTTAATTGCTGTTTTATTTTAAATCTGCTGTATTGTATCTTGAAAAAATAGATTATTTTAAATTCTTTTTTAATATAATTATGAAATTATTTTAGATTGCTGTTATTTATTTTACTGCAAATGATTGTTGTCATATTTTTTTTATAAACTGGTAGATTGTTATTAATTTCCAAAATATTAAACCAACAAATTAACCCATAATATTTTTAAAAAAAAATATTTCTTGGACAGCTAAAGGGGGCCAAATGTTGGTGTGCTTTTGCTAGCCAAGCTCGTTTCTTCTTGCCCTCCCAACTCATTTCCTAGAATCAATCAAGAAATCATTAGAAGAGGGGCACCAGAGCTCCGTAATTTAGTCAGTATCTCTAGAAAACAAGAGCTCCGTAATTTAGAAAATCCTTCTTAATTTTTAGAGAGAGAAAAAATTAGAATCCTTACCATTTGTTCTCTGCCAAACCTCATTTATAACGACATGAGTGGCCACGTGGCTAACTAATCACGTGGAGACCATTATATTCATATCCATAGTATCTCATGTACCTAACGTTCGATATCTTACACGCGCCATGACTGACCCCTTCAGTTGAGCTAAGGCTCCATGTTGATCAGCCCTAAGTGCTAACTGGTATGCCCTTCTACTCAGCAACAATATTCTTCGGAGCCCAGTGCGCTACTTTATTCCTCATCAATTAATATTATAGTAATTTTTTTATATGGTGTACAATTGGTTCCATTAAAAAAATATAATTGATTCCATGATAATATAAAATGCTGCACAATTTTCTTTAGCATGTTGCACTAAATTATTTCTTTTAGTATTTTTATTTCAAAATGAATGATAATTCGTAATTTTTAGAAGGTCATGATACAAAACTTCACAAATTATAAACTTAATTATACTACTACCACATTGAGTTGCTCATCACAATCATAAACATACAATTTTAAGAACTTAACATCGTTTTTTTAAATTTGAATACCAAGTTAGTTCTTTGTGTGGTTTGATTCGAAGATTGCTTGGTCGTACATATTTAAAATAATATTTTTAATACTATTGGCAATTAGATTATTATTAATCAATTTTAATACATGAAATCTCGCCAAATATAATTATAAATTTAATGTATTTATATATATTTTTGATTAAAACAACAGTATGATTATATTAAAAGTGTATTTCACTAATTAATTGATATGTATAATATAATTTGTAGTACACTGATAATAGATGATTAATTATTAACTAGTGTAAAAATTATTATATTATAAAATAAGTAAAATTAAAAATTTTAAAATGGTCCTATCAATAAAAATTTATGAAGGCGCCTCTGGGTTCAAGGAAGGCACGACTTGGCCAAGCGGTACCAACCAATTAATCGTTGCCCGGTTCTTCTATCGTTGGGGGAAACACCAACACAAAGTGACTAACCCAACTTAATTTATCACCCAATCTCAAAATTAAGGCAGGCACGATCGACATGACAAATACCCACATTAATTACATGCAATTTTTTTTCTATAATATAGAAGACAGTTGATTATATATACAATATTGTTTGATTGGAGTAAAATCTAAAATGAAATTTAACTCTCTTCTTTTCCTTTTTCTTTTTTCTCAGGACTTCAATGCTAAATTGTCAGATTTTGGACTTGCAACTATGGGTCCTGAAGGATCAAACACCCATGTCACTACTCGAGTAATGGGCACCTACGGATATGCTGCTCCCGAATATGTCAGTACAGGTAACATTTTTAATTTTAACAACAATTTTATTGTTTCATAGTGGGTTTCAGAATATCTATATACTGAGTCTCTAAACACAAATTATATTTGTCCTCAAACTCAAACAATATTTTTTATATAGTTTATTATAACAATTATATATAGTTGTTATTGATAATAAATAAATTAATGATCAAGGTATTATTAGCTTCTCAAATGGAGTACTGAGTTGGAATTAGGTGCCTTAAGAATTAAATTTTTTTTATCAAAGACAAAATTATCTTTTTGATTTGCTTTAAAAAAGTTTTTTTTTGGGGCCAAAAATCTTAGCATCAGTAGAAATATAATTATTGCCAAACGTAAGGTCCTACCAAACAAATAAAAGCCAAATTGAACAGTCATTCCACCAGTTCATCAAAAAAAAAAAAAGTTATAATAATACTATACTTGCTAGGGAGAAGACCATTTTGCTTTAAGGGAAATGAATTTGTCACTATAAAACGACAACACAGTACACGTGTTTTTTGGGTCTAGAAAACGACGAATGTATGAATGTTTCCCCGTGAGATCAATATTTTAATTTTTTTTATTTAAAAAATTTACCAATTTAAATACATAATGAAATTTAAGATTTTGTACCGATATTTACTGACCTTTCCACTAATAATATCCGATATTAGTCGATACGTGACCATATCATCAATACTGATATGAATTTTTGATAATGAGATTTAGAACCTTACTCATGCTTAATTCAATATTCTTCATCACTATCATGTATAACTTAAATTATGATATGCATTGTACTTGTACCAATGTGACGCATGCAGGACACTTGACCACAAAGAGTGACATTTACAGCTTCGGGGTCGTGCTGCTAGAGCTATTAACAGGAAGAAGAGCAATGGAGAAGAGAAGGGCGAAGAGCGAGCAAAACCTGGTTGATTGGGCGAAACCCTACATGACCAGTAGCCGCAGGTTACGCTGCATTGTGGACCCCAGACTAGGCGGCCAGTACTCGGTTAAAGGAGCAAAGGAGATGGCACTTCTGGCGCTACAGTGCGTGAGTCTGAACCCCAAAGACAGGCCCAGAATGCCAGCCATCATCGAAACTCTTGAAGGTCTGCAACAGCTGAGGGACATGGCCGTTACATGCGGCCAATGGCCAGAGTTGCCAAAGACTGGACGACACGCAGTAGCTTCTGTAAAAGAGAGGAGAGTCTAGAGAGAATGGAGGTGGGATCAACTGGAAACGATGATCTCTAGTTGCTGCAACGTACCCCAAAAATTTGATTCTCTCTTTCTTACTGAAACCAAAGAGCCTTCGAACTGAATGTGTTTTTAAGTAAACAAATTGAATCTAGAGCATATGTCTAGATGCTATGGAAAAAACTCTTGTATGTAATGTTATGTACACATTTTCCTACAATTGTGTGTGAGTGACTTAGTCACATTTAACATGGGCTTCAATTTCCTCGGAATTAGCACTTGGTGTTTGGTATGAAAAAAATCAAAAGACAACAAAAAACAATTTGGGATAAAAAAAACAAATTAGTATTAATTAAAATATTTTCTAAATCTAACGAAACATGCAATACGACATTACTATCTTCACTCTAGCACTATCAGCGTCATCTTATCACCACTACCACTAATACATTACATTACCACCACTAGTGCCACTAACACAATAGATAACTATCACCACTACTACTACAATTGTTATTACCATCGCCATTAATGTGACGCCCTGATTTTTAGAGATATCTAGAATTACAAAAAATATTTGTTTATTTAATTATTTCTGAGAAAATGGTTCATATTTTTTAAAAAAAATATAACTATACCAACTCACATAGATAAACCAAAGAAGAGTAAAACTTCAACATTTCAACCGAATGAGTCTTAACATATTACTGTTAAGGTTGTTTACTAAAAAAAATATTTTGGATGTATAAGTATTGCTTTAATTTATTAATAAAAATTATTTTTTCTTTTTAATAACAATCTGTATAGGTAATGTTTGTGTTACATTATTTACTTAATACTATACATATGTGTCTTTTATTCTATATATACTTAATCTAGTGTGTAGAGTTCAGTTAACATACAGAAGACTAGATTATCGATTTTTGTAAAATATAAATTTATAGTTTATAGTTTTAGATGGAATTAGATATACCATCGATATAGTTGTACCACAGTGTTTAGTAGGTCTATTTTGACTACAAAAAACTGTGTAGTTTCGACTATAATTCTGACACATTGTGATAGTACACTTTGTGTGTAATAGGATCAAGTTGCGGTAATTAATTTTATACTAACTATATAAATTAATTTACAGTCCAAGGTTATTATGAGTGCTTATACTCTTAATTCTAAAATAATTACTAGACACACATATTTAGTGTTCGTTATTTTGATTCATTAAATCTTGCGATATTTTACGGGTCAATAATCCCGGCTAGTTGAATAATAACTTATCTATATGGTAGATATTAATTATTGACGAAATCTACGTTCCGGTCGGGGATTAATGATACTCCCTTAAGAAAACTTATAAGTTTTAATTATGTCAAACTCTATAGGTAAATTTTATAATTCGACATATGAAATAAGTTAAGTGGAAGGTATTAATGAATTATGGAAGAGATCGATTAAATATAATTGTCAGTAATTTAATTTAATTAACATGTATCTGTAATCTTAATATAGGGAGAATAATAAGGATTTAATAATAAGAGCTTGAATGTTCGCTTTTGAGAATAAGGTTATGAGTGCAATTAAATTTTTTTAGTTGTATGAATTGTAATTTTTATTTTTGAAAAATTACTTTTAGGTTGAAATAAGTTATTCTAATTACATTAAAAATCCGTGTCTTATTTACTTTTTAGGTCCCTATTGTAACTTATAAATATGCTATTATAACACTAGCCGCTAGTACATATGTAGTTCAAATTTGTTACGCTTCAAACTCAGGGTCACGTGAAACACCTACAAACAACCAAACACAATACCCAACCCAAGAATACACTCCTAATATAAAATGTTCATGCATTGTATATAACTGCCAAACAACTTACAGTACACAGTTCCAACACCGAAAAAACTTGTAATCAAACAGAAGGAACAAAAAAGAAGACTATAACTCTTCCACCTCTCCAGCAATCCTGGATCAACCTACGTGATCGGTACCTGAAAAATATTTTAAATCCCATACCGTGAGCTAAAACTCAGTAGAAACTAGACAACATATGCAATATAAGCTAAATATGCTAGGAAAACGAGGTGCAGCTTTAGACTCTCTTTCAAGTCATTAAAATAATTTTCTCATGCGAACGGGAAAGCGAGGATAAGAACCATCTTTTGACTCACAAGAGCCTCGAAAATGGTTTGAAAATGGTTTTTATATTACGATTCATGCGATTCTTAAAACTAATTCAAAATTGGTTTTATTCGTCCCATAATGCAGTTCATCCAATCCATGTAACACTTGTATTCTCAGAATCCCATTTTTATCCTTCAGATTCACACACACGTGCATCTTCAGGATCACATTTTCATCCTTTGGACACTCACACACACGTCTTTAGGATCACATTTCCATCCTTTAGATTCAAACCCACGCGCATCTTCAGGATCACATTTTCATCCTTCGGACACTCACACACACGTCTTTAGGATCACATTTTCATCCTTTAGACTCAACACGCACGTCCTTAGGATCACATTTCCATACTTCAGACTCAACACATAACTAAACCAAGGTTTTAATGCAAAATTCCACGTACTATCACTACAGTTTACAAATCACGTCACATGCTACACACGCGACACACACAACATTTACAACCCATGTAACATGCACCACATGTATCCGTTCCTCATATCCCACATATACATGCCAGTAAAATCTCTGAGTTTTAAAGCATAAAATCACGTTACACGTAACGATACCAAAATTATGTAATCTATCTACATAATTTGTACATAAATAAACTAGAGTTATAAATGTACATAACCAGTTATAAACACACATAGCCACGTAATCTCACGTCATAATGCCACCCGTCAAACGACCTGACATCCACTCATATGGACAACTAACAACCCATAAAATCAAACCTAACCCGAAGGCCAACGCTAAACCCTTCAAACCATGAGGTCACAAAACACCACCTTTCCTCCAAAGGTGCCATGAGCCCAAACACACTTCATACCCAACCACGACGCACACAAACGTGCCCCAACAACTCACATTTAGCCATACACGTCACCCCCGAGGACGGAATCTAAACAAACACCCGAAGCCACGACACAACTCCCATAGCCACCACACAACCAACCAAATCCCAAAAAGAATTCAATAGTATTTCAGTCAATTAATCCCATAACTAATCAATTGAATACCATTGGAACCTAATCGAAAACAAAGAAACCAACCATCAAACAACCACACAAAATAGCTTAGGTCTAGTCGACTAGACCCCCCCCTCTTGGTGACCCAAACAACACACTGGAATCTCTCCAAAAATGCCCAAAAACCACTGTCCATTCAACTGACCCCATAGTTTAGTCGATCGAACCTAAAAAATTTAAGATCCAATCGACTGAAGCTCACGGCCCAGTCAACTGAACGAGGCGAGAACATTTTTTGAACACTATTTTAGCCTCCAAAACCTCGATTTGACACCTCCAAACTCTCATCCAACACCCTCAGACCTACCCACGCCCAAGCTTCACACCAAACCCTCAAAATAAACACCCAAAACACTATTTCATCTAACCGAAATTGACGAAAAATGATTTTTAAACCCAAAACCCAACTTTTAAACAAAATTAGATCTCATGCAATTTAACCGGTAAGAACACGCACGATTACATGTAGCACCCTTATAAGATATGAGAGTTTAAGATCCTATATCGGTGAGTTAAAAACTTGATGTCTCGATCCACGTGCAAAATCAAGCTTCACCAGAATAAAATTTCGTCCGAGTGGATGCATAGACCACAACGCCAATAACAAGGATCGGCTGTTGGATCGTCAAAAACTAAGCCCGGGCCCCCGAAAAGTTAAAGAGAAGGCAGAGAGAAAATGAAAAAAATTTAGTGAAAAAGTTTTGAAAATATTTTTTAAAAATATCTAAATCCAGATATTTATAGGCCTCCAAAATATCTTTTTTTTTTAAATTTTAAAATTCGGACCGCAATGCCCGACGGCACCGAAAACCTACCCCGCAAGCATATCTAAACCCAAACATGCATCAAAAAGCATATAAACATGTAAAACCGAAAATGAAAAACATGTGTCGAAAAATGCCAAAAAAGAAAACGTGTCAAGGTCTCACAACACTACCCCCCTCAAAGGAATTTCGTTCCCAAAATTTGCCATAAGACCAAAATAACAGGCTGTCGATCACAATCGACACTGGCATAGAAATGGTCAGCCAAACCACTCCTAGGATATAGTTAAAAAAGATTAGGCATCCTAAACAATGACCAACTATCTCAAAGACAAGGGATCTACAACCCACCCTAACCTCACATTCTCACCAATTGTTGTCTCAACAACACAGCACACCACCCACAGAGTCCATCACCAACTCAAACAGATGAAATGAAGAAACTGACCCAAAGCCTGCATACTCAGAAAATACCTCTGCTCAGTAAAGGCATATCTACATCATTCGGCACGACCGTTGCCCTCGAAGAACTAGGAGCTATGAGAGCATACACTCGGGGCAATGTCGCTCTGGCTTGCCTGCCATAACCCGGCACTATCGGCGGCTGCACTGACTGAACTGAAGTTCCCCTATCTGTTCCCTAGGAAACCTGAACAACAGGATGCTGCTGTCGACCCTGCACAAACGAACCCTCTAATGTGGCCACTGTATTTGGTGTACTCTCTCTTTGGGGATAATTCCTGTGAATATGTCCTGACTGGCCACACTCGTAGCAAACTAGCAGTTCCCTCCCTTGCGGCTGCACTGGTGCTAAACTCTGGGACTGCTTTGGCTAAAGATAATTCGCCACACGATGCCTCGATTGCCTACACCTGTAACAAATCAACACCCTCTGATTTGGCCTATCAGACAAAGCCATTGATGGTGCTGGTGCAGAGAACTACTGTGGTAACCCAGATGGATGAAAGCTAAGACCAGAGGACCTCTGTCTCTTGTTAGAACGCACACCTGTCTGTGCGTTGGTCCCACCCTGTGATGTTCTGGCCTCCTTGGAAGCTCGAATCTCAGTCATGGTGTTCTCAACCCTCGCTGCTGCCTCAACCAGCTTTGTGAACAGTCGAAGTCCCATTGCAACCACATGCTCCTTGATCGTCGGCCTCAAGCCCTGCTCAAACCTCATCGATCGCAGCTCGTCAGTGCTCACCAATGCTGGTGCAAACCGGGATAAGCTCGTAAATCGGGCCTCATACTGCATAACATCCATGGCCCCCTGGGTAAGAGTGTAGAACTCCTCCCTGTACAAATTCGTCTTCAAAATCGGGAAGTATTTCTCCATAAACTCTCCTGTAAAGGCTGCCCATGTGACCTCCACTGTGTTCCTGGCATACCTCCACCACTGGTGAGCATTACCTCTCAGCTAAAAGGCAGAAAAAGAAACCCGTAACTCATCCTCCACAATCTGTAATGTGTCAAGGATCTGAGTCACCAGCTCCAACCACTCCGTCGCCACAATAGGATCAGGATCTCCAGTAAAGGTAGGTGGATCCATGCGTCTGAACTCCCACATCGTTACTGTAACCCTTGCCTTAGGCATTCTCTAGCGATCTCACCTCTAACCAACTGCTGGATAGAACCCATCAGCACACGTAACAACTTCGTCGCGGCCTCGTAGCATTTGCATCCCTAGCATCAGGGATAGGAACATCCCCTTGGCCAACACCACGACCATGGCCTCGACCACGGCCTTATCCTCTCCTCGAAGACATCGCGTCTATATGAAAAAGACAGAACATAAGACGCAGCACATAAGCATAAATCACACATGCACATAGGTTCATACTAAATAAATACCACATATCGAGGAGAACCAACAAGAATGACGCGTCAATCTAGATAATCTACTCAGAGTTCCTGCTAAAAATCACGCCAGTTAAACGCGTTTCTAACTTGAATCCCAAGTTTGTTAATCCAAACGCCTAAAGGCAGAACTAATCAATCCCAAGGTTCAACCCCCATGCTCACGTATACACATCATTCACATATCTAACATGCTGACACGTTCATGCAATCAAAGCGTCTAAACACATGCAATCAAGCACACGTAATCAACCTCACATGGGATACACCCTCTTCCCACGGTTCTTAGGTATTCGAACCCAGAGCTCTGATAATATTCTGTCACGCCGCAAACTTAGGGTCACGTGAAACACCTACAAACAACTAAACACAACACCTAACCCGAGAATACACTCCCAATATAAAACATTCATGCATTGTATATAACCGCCAAATGGCTTACATTACACAGTTCCAACACTGGGAAAACATGTAATCAAATATGATACTAAAGGAACAAAAAGGAAGACTATAACTTTTCCAGCTCTCAAGTAACCCCGAATCAACCTGTGTGACCGGTACCTGAAAAATATTTTAAATCTCTCACCGTGAGCCAAAGCTCAGCAGAAATTAGACAACACATGTAATATAAGCTAAATATGCTAGGAAAATGAGGTGCAGTTTTAGACTCTCTTTCAAGCCATTTAAAAAATTTTCTCATGCGAACGGAAAAGCGAGGATAAGAACCATCTTTTGACTCACAAGAGCCTCGAAAACGGTTTGAAAATAGTTTTTATATCGCGATTCACGCGAGTCCTAAAAATAATTCAAAATTAGTTTTATCCGTCACATAATGCAGTTCATGCAATCCATGTAACACCTGTATCCTCAGGATCACATTTCCATCCTTTAGATTCACACCCACGCACATCTTCAGGATCACATTTCCATCATTCGGATACTCACACACACGTCTTTAGGATCAAATTTCCATCCTTCAGATTCACACCTATGCGCATCTTCAAGATCACATTTCCATCCTTCAAACACTCACACACACGTCTTTAGGATCACATTTTCATCCTTCAGACTCAACACGCATGTCCTTAGGATCACATTTCCATCATTCAGACTCAACATGCACGCCATTAGGATCATATTTCCATCCTTCAGACTCAACACATAACTAAACCAGGGTTTTAATGCACAACTCCACGTACTATCACTACGTTTCATAAATCACATCACATGCTACACACGCGACACGCACAACATTTGCAACCCATGCAACATGCACCACATGCATCGGTTCCTCATATCCCACATATACATGCCTATAAAATCTTCGAGTTTTAAAGCATAAAACCACGTTACACGTAACGATACCAAAATCATATAATCCATCTACATAATTCGTATATAAATAAACTAGAGTTATAAATGTACATAACCAGATATAAACACACATAGCCACGTAACCTCACGTCATGACGCCACCCGTCAAACGACCCGATATCCACTCACATGGACAACGAACAATCCATAAAATCAAGCCTAATCTGAAGGCCAACGCTAAATGTGATGCCCTGGTCCTGACACGCCTGAACATACTTAAATATAAAATAAGGAGTATTCTAGCGACTCATTTATAAATATACATTATAATATTACATTATTAAAATTTCAACGCTTGCCCAACATAGATATATAATCGTTACAGTTTCCTAAAAAATATACAAAATTACAATGATTGCACAGAAACCGAATAAACAAACAAAAAGAAAGCTTGATTCTTCATTCA
Source organism: Heliamphora exappendiculata (assembly GCA_034768845.1). Classification (NCBI taxonomy): domain Eukaryota; kingdom Viridiplantae; phylum Streptophyta; class Magnoliopsida; order Ericales; family Sarraceniaceae; genus Heliamphora; species Heliamphora exappendiculata. Next base: position 13,836 of record JAOTRH010093962.1, read on the forward strand.
TGCGTTGTTTGAATTTGCTCATCCTGATAGTCGTATCCTTCTTCGTTGGGAAACTTTTCTTCAAAAACTTCTTCCTCCTCACCTGTGGCACGAATTCTATCAGAAGAAAACACTCTTAACTCTCCAACTAATCTCACGACACAAATTCAACACAATACATTTTATACAATGCTTAAAACATATAAAAATAAAAAGAGGCAAATTTAAAAGATACAACATGTTAAGCAGGTAAATGCAAAAGTAAATGATTATGCGAGAAATGATAATGCAATGTAATATGAATGCCCAACCCGACATATAACCAGAATACATAACATGAATTCCACGCCGAGAATTACAAGAGTAGACTTTGTGAGCAGTTGATCACCAAAGCCATCGTAAGCCTCGTTGCCAATAGTAAATGTCACACCCCAAACACCAGGGTCAAGCGAAAGCCCACCAAAACACTCATTTTAGAAAATAGATTTTACAGTTGGAAATCAAAGTGTACAACATTTGGATAAAAGTCCCCACAGTTCAACTCTCATAAACTAGAAATATGCATCTCATACATGAATAAACATATCATCTAAAGGCGTACAAAACCAGCCGTCACAAGCGTTACATGTAAAAGTACATGTACAAAAATAGGAAAAACTACAGCAAGTCTTCCATCACCTTTGCAACTAGGTTAACTCTTCATGCTTACCTAAAAAGATTTTATAGCAAAATCCCACACTGTGAGCCAAAACCCAATAGAACATAGACAATAAAACTGTAAAGCAGGCTATGCAATTACACACACGCGGGCTCAACCACGGAAGCCAAAAATGTTTTCCTACCAAAACTATAAGTTTTCTATCAGACTAACACGAGTCTCAAAAAAGTTTTATCTCATAAAACTCTACAATTTTCGTCCTTCAAACTATGCATATTATCCAAACAGATATCATGCCATAGTTAAAGGAAAGCTGTAAATAAAAAAGTAAGCTCCACTCAGGCCACTTAGCCGAGGAGAAAGATATAAATGTAGTTATATGTACCGACTCCGCCACATCGACAAAGGTAACAATTATAGACTCTCGTCTATTACCCTCGACTTAGTTTACGGAGTTACAACAACAACGCCATTAACGGAGGCAACCAACTTAGTTTACGGGGTCACACCTGAGGGCACTAAGCACCCACACAACCACTTAATTTACGGGATCACAACCCAATGGCACTAAGCGCCCACCAACCTCATTTACAGGGATTAACTCGAAGGCACGTAGGGACATACTCTGCGCACGTTCTCGGACTTGCACCAAAGAGTAATGGAAGCCCAACTCAACACACCCACTGTCATGGTATATCTATGGAGAACATTTAAAAATCCACCGTAGCTTAACTACGAAAACCCACAAAACAGTTTACACAACACATGTATAAAAGAGATCCAATCCATCAAAATGGAGATCTAAAACCGTTTTCAACAAAACATTTAAAAGGTGAGACTCAACCCCGCAGGTTAGCTCCAAATCTCTAAAAATACGTTTTTAGCCGATTTCACAAATCACCATTTTCAAACCTCCTTTTGAAAACTATGGATACCACGTACCCGAAATATGTATACAACTGAGAAAGGGCGTAAAAACTCCACTTTTACCCAAAAAACCACGGTTGCACATGAAAATCACATTTGATGTATTTTTTACCTAGTGAAAACACGTGTAATCATATATATCACCCTTATACAGTAGTAGGGTTTAGAATCCTACTTCGGAGAGTCTAGAACTTGACGTCTCAAAATTGAACAGCGTCAGAATCAAAATTTGACCAGATGGATGCAAAGCCCTCGACCCCGATAGCAAGGATCCACAAAGGAACCAACTCAAAACCAAGCCCCGGGTCCCCAAATCTAGAGAGAAGGAGGAGAAAAGAGAAACTTAGGTCTAAAGAAAGGTTTTAGTCTCAAAAATCCCACCATTGGGATATTTATAGAAAAACCAAAAATGCACTGTTCAATCGACCGAACTACTGAGTTTAGTCGACCAAACTCAGAAAAAGCAGTTTAGTCGCCCGAACTGGACCGCCCAGTCAACCGAACTCTACATCAGAGGCGTACTGGAATTTGCTACTATTTTTAGGCTCAAAACCAACCCAACCAACCTAAACAAGGTCTGGGAAAGCGTAAAACACATTTACACATACTGTTATACAACTTTAAAGCACAAACCATGCATCAAGGCTATCATATACTGGAATAAAAGCGTCACGTATATAAACAACTCAAAATTAAAAGGTTCAGGGTCTCACAACTCTCCCCCCTTAAGGAATTTCACCCCCGAAATTCGTAACAAGGTCACGAGGTAAACAGGTTTGGATATCTAGCACGCATCCCATACTTAAGCTCCCATGTCACTTCCTCAACCCTGTGATGATGCCATAGGACCTTGACATAACCAATTGTTCTCCCCTGCAACACCTGCTCCTTTGTATCAAGAATCCTCACTGGACGCTCCTCATAGGTGGCATCCTCATCAACCCGTAGCTCA
>JAOTRH010093973.1:0-16351 GCA_034768845.1 Heliamphora exappendiculata
TATATAGAGAGAGAGAGAGAGAGAGAGAGAGAGAGAGTTGTAGAGAGAGAAAATTGTAGAGAGAGAGAAAAAAGGAATGATAGGATTCAAAGTGGTGATCAGAGCTTAGGGAAGGCCATATAAAAGGAAAGGTGGGCTCAATAGCGCCCACGGCAGGCAGAGACCGGTGGACCGGGAAAGCAAGGACCGGGTTCAAGAAGGGTCTAAAAGAAACCGGGTTTTGGAAGCTTAGTATTGGCCAGACAGGTTTAGGGTTAGAAAGGAGAAGGTAGCGTTTTGGCAGCATAATGACGAGAGGAGAGTGACCATTTCCCCATCCGCGGCTCCGCCGATCCCCTGCCACATCAACAGCGGACGGAAGGGGCGATATTTTTATAATTATTTTTGTTTACAGATACGGAAAATTATTAGTTGCTCACAAGAGTATTATTTGTCATTGCTTAAATATTATTTCTAACAAATAAACATATTCGAGGTGCACTTAGATTTGTTTGGTAAGGTTTATAATTTTTATTTTTGTTTTTTTATTTTTTTTTATAAATTGTAAACGAAAATATATTTGGTAATTATTTTTATTTTTAAAAAATTATAAATAATTTTTAAAATATACAAAATTTTAAGAAACAGAAAAAATGTGTTTTTATTTGTTTTGTAAATAAATTTTAATTGAATTCATCCGTAAAACTATCACTTTTTAAACATTTAGGTTACCAAACATATTTTTGTTTTTGTTTTTGTTTTTTAATAAACATAAACAAAAACATATTTTTTATTTTTTATAAATAAAAATAAAAAACTGTAAACGTTACCAAACAGCCCCTAAGTGTTTTTGTCCCTTAAAAAAATTTATTGAGTACTTTCTCAGAGTACCATGCGACATTGCTTACGTAATACACCTAACAAATACAAATGTGTGATGCGCACTAAGTGGGCCATTGCTATCTCTTGCTTACCTAGTAAAGATGAACAAACATCATATTACGTAAACAATGTTACATGGTACTCCGAGAGTATTGAATAATTATTTCCAACAAAGATAGGTCAACATTCTTTGGGCATTTTTTTCTATGTAATTGGGTGAGATCACAACATAGGTAATATTACATGATGCTCCGACACTATTAAATAATTACTCTACATATAGGACTAATTATTCGGTGGTTCTATAGCACTATGTAGTATTGTTTACATGGTGCTCGCATCCAATTATGTGGTAAAAAACATTCCGGGTGGCACAATATTGACCCATCCTTGTTGGATAGGTAAGAAATAATGATGACTTACTTAATGTGCATTGCACGTTTTTATTACTAAAAATGCTATGTAAATAATGCCACATAGTATTTTGAGAGTACCCAATAATTTTTCTACATATAGAGATGGTGAGATATATTCAAGAGTTTGAGAAAAAAACAATTACAACATTATATATATGTGTGTGTGTGCGCGCGCGCGCCAATTATGCTATAAACTTATAAAATATATTTATAAATTTATTTATAATTCAAAATAAATGGTCTAAATTTATTTAGGGTATGACTTGCATTATAAACAGTTTAATTTAAACTATTTATTTAAATTATAGATAATATTTTATAAATTTACATCATTTTTATTTAGATAATTGCTCACTCGCTCTAAAACATTTCTTGAAACTACAAAAGAAAAAATCGAAAACTGGTGAACAGTCCAATTTATAAGTCGTTTATTATTTTTCATCAAACATAAAAAAATTTAACGAGTAAGGTCTACCCTTATACAAATTTTAACATGTAAAATTTTTTCGGGACAAAAATACCTTAGAATAAATAAATTTATCTATAACTTTTCAAAACATGTATAAACAACACAAATAAATTTATCTGTCCTTTATTAAAAGCATGTATAAAGAATACAGATAAATTTATCTGTGTTATTAAAAACACGTATAAAGAATACATATAAATTTATTTGTACCTTTTCAAAACATGTATGAAGAATACAGATAAATTTATCTGTTTGCATTATCTGTGTTAATATGTAAACAGATAAATTTATCTGTTAGACATAATAAGAAGATAGATAAATTTATTTGTTTGCATTATCTGTGTTGATATGCAAACAGATAAATTTATCTATTATGCATAAATATAAAAACATGTAAATTTATCTATTTGCATATTAAAAAGATGAATATTAATAGATAAACTTATCTGTTTATTATGCAAAACAGATAAATTTATCTGTTTACATGGTATTTTTAAGAAAAATTACGTAATTAAACCTTACGTGTTAAAATTTTTGTTGATGAATTTTGCATTTTAAAATTTATTTTTTAAAAATTTTAACTGAAATTCCCAACAAAAATGGCTAGAATCTAACATTAGCAATTAATAATAGAAGAGGCACATTTTTTCTTTTGGTACAACGGAAAGGATAGAAGAGGCACATGGTTTAAAAGGCAGTGCAATTATTATAAGTAGCATACGGATATCTTTGTATTATTACATTAAAAGAGACCACGTATTTCATGTTTTTTATTTTATTTTAAAGTTGTATAAATTCTTATATTTGTCTAAAATTCCCTTGGTCATTTTTTATTACAAAATAGGATAAGTAAGATTAGTAAAGAGGTGGTATTTTTATTATTATTGAAATTGCAATAATATGGCACAATGGGATTATTAGTATAGGATTGGTTGTTCGTTTTAAAGAGTGGACTATAGAATAAAATATTTGTTTTGTATGTGATTAATAGGTTAATGATATAATTATTTGTTGAAAAATAATTGATAGTATATACTTCGAAGCGTATCTGAAGACACTATTTTTTGAACGTAATTCACCATCACTATTAAAGTCTACTGTTTAGTTCTAGCAAATCGTTTTCAGGATACAATAAAATTTTTTAATTGAAGAACAGCAACCAGCAAACGTTGATGAACTTTCACGAAATCCTACTTAACAGAAAAAATAATTTTTTATTGAGAGATTACAGTTTTTTTTTTAGAAAACAGGTTTGAGTTTTAGAAAGACAGAAAGGTGTCTTTTCGAAAAAATACATCTTTCCAAAAAATCTTTTCAAAAATTCTTATTTAAAAATAATACATTTTGGGCAAAAGGCACATTTTGATAAATTACCGAAAATGATTATTTATTAAATTAATCCATTTAATCAATTTAATATAAATCGTTGATCAAATGAGCCAAAGTAAAAAAATCAAATGGTCTTTAATAAACCGCGCAATGCATGCAAAGGCATGTGCAAAAATTTGCGCCGGGTGCAATCGTAAACTCACCCACACATAAACCTAACTCACACTCTTACCATACAACACACCTTAGCCAATCAAATCATAACAAAATGTTTCCATATATAAACTCAAAAGCTAGTCACTTGCCACCCAATGTGGGACAAAACTCACTTTTTTTACAATAAAAAATGAGCTTTGCTCAACAATCCCGCACTTTGATTGTATAAAAGTGAAAAAGAAAAAAAAAGAAAACTCTCAATTAAAAGATAAAAATTATTATTCTGAATACAAGAAAGTGTTTTACAATTTAAACCTCCAATTAGTACAAGTACATCAAAGTTCAAACAGAGTCATTGATGACCAAACTTTAAACCAAGTACTCTTAATCGTAAAACTAGACATACCGTACATATAATAATATACTATTTACAAGGATTTCAAACAACTATTTTAGCACTATTATGGCCATGTGCTAACTCCTGGTTTCATAAATGATCCAAAGAGCAAAATTCAAACTCTCGTGAGAAGCAGCACCACTGCTATGTTCATAAAGGTGAAGTTTTGTCATGTCTCCGCTGCTGAAAATTTGGAACTCCATTAAGAATGTAATTCAACCCCCTTATACGTAATGGACAATCACTGATTATCTTTAAAACTGAGGAGAGCAAGAAAGTTGGTTAATCAGTGTCACAGATCACTTATCAACAACTTTTTTTACCCATTAAACCCTTTAACTAGAGATTGTCTTGTTTTGGGCTGGGTTACCATTGTTAGTGATCTTCAGAAAGGATTTTAATCCCATCTCAATTGTTGTAACCCTTACGACCTCTCTAGATAATCCTTTGATAAAAGGATCAGCCAAGTTTTTACTCGACTTTACATATATAATGGTAATTACTCCATCTCATATCAATTGTCTTACAAACTCATGTCTTAAACTTATATGTCTAGACTTGCCATTGTAAGTACTATTGTAGGCTCCTGACAGAGTAGCCTCACTATCACAGTGAATGAATATTTGTGGCATTAGATTAGGCTACAATTTAATATTCAACAATAAATTTCTAATCCATTTGGCCTCCTTACCGGTTGCCGCTAATGCTATGAATTCAGATTCCATAGTTGAATGGAATATACAAGTTTGCTTCTTAGATACCCATGAAATGGCACCCCCACCAAGGAGAAATATCCAACCCGAAGTAGATTTATTATCTCCTTAACTAGTAATCCAACTAGCATCAGTATATCTCTTAAGTACAATCGAAAAGCTATTATAATATATTCCTAGTCCTTTGGTCTTCTTGAGATATCCAAAAACTCTTCCTATTGCTTTTCAGTGTTCTCCACTTGGATTACTTGTGAATCGACTCAATTTGCACACAGTAAAAGTAATATCAGGTCTAGAACAATGCATAAGGTACATTAAGGTGTTTATAGCACTAGCTTATTCAAGTTGTGCAACTTTTCTACCAGAATTTTCAGATAGTTTAACACTTGAGTCAAATGGTGTGTTAAATTCTTTAAAGGCAAGATGCTTAAACTTTAGAAGCATCTTATCAACATAATGCTCCTAACATAATGAATAACCCTTACCATGTTTTCTCACTTTTATACCTAAGATAGTATCAACTTCTCCAAAATCTTTTATCTTAAAATTTGAGGCCAGATACTTCTTGATTTCAAGTAATCCAATCATGTTTGTACCTATGATGATCATGTCATCAACATACAAACATACAATTACACCATACTTTTTGGTGAACTTAGAGTAAATGAATTTATCAGCACCATTGTGTTTAAAATCATGAGCTAAAATGCATTAATTAAATTTCTGATGCTATTGTTTAGGTGCTTGCTTTACACCATACAATGATTTTGTTAACTTGCACAGTTTTTTTTCATTTCCAAGAAGGATAAATCCTTTAGGTTAATCCATATATACTTCTTCATCTATATCACCATTTAAAAATGCGATTTTAACATCCATCTGATGAATATGTAGGTGATAAATAGAAGCCAAAACTATAAGAATTATTATATAAGTAATTTTTGTCACAGGTGCATACATGTCAAAATAATCAATACCTTCATTTTGTCTAAAACATTTGGCTACCAGTCTTGCTTTAAAAGTTTGTACTGAATTGTCAATATTGTACTTACGTCTAAAAATCCATTTCTAGCCAATAGATTTTGAACCCGATGGTAACTCAACTAATCTCCAAGTGCCAGTAGACATTAGTGAATCCATCTCATCATTGATGGCTTCCTTTCAAAATGTAGCATCTCTGGAAGTAATGGCATCAGCAAAGGTTTTAGGGTCAGCCTCTAAACTAAATGCCATAGGCATTTTTTATGTCACATTTTTTCTATCTCTTTCTACTAAAAAAATAATATATTGAGATGAGATATGGTCTTGATCCAAGTCTTTTTCTTTTCTCACTCGCTTACTCCTTCTAGGCTCTTCATTAAGAGTCGTATGTCTTTTGACATTGTTTGGTCGCTCTATTCCTAAATTAGGATTAGATTATGAACTTTTAGTCCCTACACTCACAGAATCACCATGAAATTTTTGTTCAAAAAATTTCGCATTACAAGATTCTACAATTGTGTTAGACTATATGTTGAGAAGTTTATAGGCTTTGCTATGCTCGGCATATTCAACAAAAATACTTTTTATTGCCCAAGGACCTAACTTAGTCTTCTTAGGGTCTAGAATCCTATAATAAGCCAAACACCCCCACACTTTGATCAGGTATGTCAAATTAGGCTTTCGCCCTTTCCATAACTCATACGGACAGAGATTAGTTTTCCTAGAAATAATATGATTATGTAAGAAACAAGTAGTATGTAAAGTTTCACCTCATAAATTCAAAGGTGCATTTGCATGCACGTTCATATAATTTACCATTTCTACCAAAGTGCGATTCTTTCTTTCGGCCAAACCATTTTGATGTGGTGTGTAAGGTGCAGATTTTTTATGTATAATACCATGCAATTCACAGAAATTATCGAACTCATGAGAAAAATATTCTGTACTTTTGTCACTTCTTAAGACTTTAATTTTCTTATTGAGTTGATTTTTAACTTCATTTTTATAAATCTGATGAAAACTTCATCTTTTGATTTCATAAGATAAATAAAAGTATATTTAAAAAAAATCGTCTATAAATGTGAAGAAGTACATTTTTTCACCATGAGTTAAATTTCCATTCAATTCATATGCATCCGAATGCTCCAATTCTAAAATTTTAGAATTTCTTTTAACACTAGAAAATGACTTCTTTGCCATTTTAGACTTAGTATAAGTTTCACATTTATCACAAATAGAATCATGATAATTTATTAAACCATATCGACACATATTTTTTATCGATCTAAAATTTAAATGTGCTAATCTATTATGCTATAAAGAAAAGGACTCAACATATAAGTAGAAGCTGTGTCATTCTCATTAATACTTAGTTTAAACATTATATTATAACAATAGCCTTTTCCAACAAACGTCCCGTTCTTAGTTAAGATTACCTTATCGGATTCAAAAACAACCCGAAATCCTCTCTTACAAACAAGATCAATAGAAACTAAATTCTTCCTCATATCGGGAACATAAAAAACATTCAAAAGAGTCAGCGTCTTTCCAGATGTGAAATTCAATTCTACACTTCTCTTTCCAGCAACTTTGGCACAATCATGGTTTCCCATGTGCACCTATTGGCCATCCAACTTTTCATACGTCTTGAACAGTGATATGTCCTCACTATAAGAAATTACACTTTTAGCGACCACGTTTGGTGACCAACATTGACTTTGGTCGCTGAATACAAAACAATAGGCCACCATATTATCGTTGGTCGCAGAATATACAAATATTAGCGACCATTATTCGTTGGTCGTGGAATATACCACAATCGGCGACCATAGTTTTGAGTTTGGTCGCTAACAACACTTTTATTGCGAACAAATCTAATATTAGTCACCAAAGGTCTGGTCGTAGAATGAAAAAATATGTAAATATCTTTTGGCGACTAAGATTTGGTCGCCAAAAAAACTCATTAATTGGCGACCAAAAGACTTTTGTTGCTACAGCTCACTTTTGGAAATTAAATTTACTTTTTATCACTAAACACTTCGAATATTCTTTTAGTTATAGAAAAATAATTACCTGTGAAATAACCACATGTGAAATAACTCTGAAACTACAAAATAAGCAATTAAAACATTTTAAATACTTAGAATGTTTTCTATTAAAAGTTAACCAAAACATTTACGTCCATTTCAAGTGTGCTAGTACTTGTTGCTATTTGTCTCATTCCCTAACTTTCTCATTTGGATGATTGAATTGTTATTTGGTTTGTTGTTCTTGCAGTTGCACCATCTCCTTCAATCGGACCTAATGTACCTTGTCTTTATGTTCCTATTGCACAGACGAGTGATATAAGTACTCTCATCTTATTTTATTATGTATTCATTATGTAATGTATTTCGAGTATCCTAGTACTTGTTGGTTTTTGTCTCATTCCATAATTTCCTCATTTAGCTAAGTAATTTGTTACTTGTTTTGCTGCTTTTTGCAGTTGCATCTTCATCTAAGCGTGCTCGTGGACGTACACGTGGAAGACATGTAGATAATATAATTGGATGCAATGGCGGGACAAAGCTACCAGTTATAATTCGAAAAGAAATGAAGACATTCTGTGGGCTAAATGTCAATTCAGCGGCAAATGAGTTGGGGGTTCAAATTAGAAGGATGTGTCCAATTGAAGGATTCAAGCATAGCTGGCGTGATGTTGATCGTGGGATTAAAACTGCCTTCATACAGGCTTTTCATTTAATAATTAATTTGTTAACATAATTATTATGCTTCTAATATAGTTACTAATTTAATTGATTAAATTCATTTATTATGCTTGTAGGATAAATTTGAGATCATCAGTGATAATGATGACAACTAATTAAGGCAGAATATTGTTGATTCAAAATGTTATCGTATTTACAAAGATTGGAAATGCAAGATGAAGAGCTACTTTCTCGGTCTTTCTCATGATGGTGTGGACCCGTATAGTCATCCATACATTGGAGTTGAGAAAGATGGTTGGAAATACTTGATTGACCATGTATTCACAGATCCAAATCTTGAGGTAAAATAATACTTACTAATATTAAATTTTCATTTATTATTTATATGTAACAAGTGTTAATATATGTGTTTGTAGGAACGATCAAAAGATGAAAAAAATAACAGAGAAAAGGTACCTAACAATCATACTATGGGGTCTCGGTCATTCCTAGCAATGATGTCTATTCAGGTCAAACATTTTTACATTAGTACATAACTTATAAATGCACTTGTTATCACTCTTATTATTTAGTAATTTCATTTCACTTTAAATTGAAATTTTCAAGTAGATGCAAATGACGGTCAATTACCTAATTTTTGTGATTTTTATGAGACTTCACATAAGGAAGACCAAAGAATGGATAAGTCCTGAATGTGCATTGCTACATGTATGTATTTAACAGTTGTATTGTTACTATTATCTTAATGATTGCAAAATATAATTTTTTATTTTATCTTTTTATAATAATAGGAAGAGATGTTGAGATTGAGAGACGAGGCTACTCATTCTGGAGTCCCTTTGACATCAGAAGCAATTTCGAGGATAGTCCTTGGAGAGAGGAAGGATTACCTACGAGGATTTGGGGTGGGGCCAAAGCCCTCTTCCTCCTTTAAATCTGATTATGAGTTACAAACACATGAAGCTGAGTTACAAACACTCAAATTGGAGATTGAAGTGTTATGGTTGGTATACTAAAAATCATAATAATTTTTAGTATTTAATTTTATTTTAATAAAATTAATTTTCTATTTTATAAGAATCTTTATAAGTAATATATGTGTATTATTTCTTCAATGTTATGTATGAATTTTTGATATTCTGTATAGTATTTAATCTGGTGTGTATAGTACGGCTTACACACAGAAGATCAGATTTTAGGTTCTTGTAGAATATAAGTTTTATATTCACAGTTTAGATAAAAATAGACATACCATCGGTACGACTGTACCACAGAATTTTAGTAGGCATGTCTTGGTTATGAAAAACAGATAATAGTATCGTCTATTGTTCCGACTCTCTATTCTAGTATACTTTGTGTGTATTGAACGAAACATTTGGGGTAATTAATTTTATACTGACTATATAAATTAATTCACACTCCAATGTTATTATGAATACTGCTTATTCTCTTAATCCTAAAATAATTATTGATTTGCATATATTTAATATTCGTTATTTTGATTCATTAGAGGGTGCGATCTTATATGGGTCTATATTTTCGGTGAGTTAGATAACGGTATTATTTAATAGCAAATATTAATTATTGACAGAATTCACGTCCCAAAAGATCGGGATTGACCATACCACCTTAAGAGAGCTTATAAGTTTTGATCTGGCCAAACTCTACAGGTGGATTTGATTATCCGGCGATCAAATAAGTTTAGCGGAAGGGCTTAAGGAATATCAAGATACCGAGTAAATTAAATTATCAATAATTTAATTTAATTGGCGGGTATAAAAAATTTTAACGTGGGAAGAAATTGTAAGCATTTAATAATATGAGCTCAATACAAGAAGGTCTTGAGAATGTAGGTCTAAGTGCAATTATAGTTATTTAGTGGTGTGAACTGTAAGTCAGTATTTTATGAAAATTACAGAAATCGATGCGTCTTTCCATAATTGCAAAAACTGCTAGTAGGTATCTGTGTTCTACTGAAAGTCTTACTCATAATTACCCTCTAAGTCCTTGCTGTAACCCTATATATATGCGGGTAGGCTAAACCTGTTTTATCATTGATGATATCATATTTTGTCTTTCAAGATAAAAGATATATGGGTTCTGCCAATACGAGTTTTCGATAGTCCGTAACCCACACTACGTTCGAGGATCGTATAAGGAAATACGGTAGAAGATCTGATAGGAGTTTCAACTCAAAATCAAATCGTAGTTGAAGAATCGATTGACAAAAGGTATTTTTCTAAATTAACTTTGGTTGCACAGGTTTTATTTTAATCATTTGTCGTCAAAAGTTTTATCTGGAGCTCGTTTTTTCATTTGTCCATCCAGTTAATTTTTTACTAAAAATCGTTTACAAAAATAATGATCTTTGCAGTATTGCCTCAAACAGCTTTAACTTAAATTCAAATCATACTTGAAGATTCGACTGGTAAAAAAATATTCTTCTAAATTAACTTCGGATGCACGAATTTTATTTTGATCGTTCATCATCAGCAGTTTTATTTGGAGCCCGTTTTGGCATTTGTCCATCTAGTTAATTTTTTCGTTAATCGTTTGCGAAAACAAAAATTTTGGCAGTCTTGTCTCTAACAATTAATTCATGGTTTTCTCCCGATCAGAATAATTTTAAAATCTTGACTCAACTTTTTAATTATTTTTATCCCGTTTTTGTTCTGAATTTTTAAGTCTTGACTCGACCTATTAATTCAAGGTTTGCTCCAAATAATAATAGTTTTAAAGTCTTGACTCGAATTTTTAATTATTTTTATTTCGTTTTCATTCCGAATTTTTAGGTTTTGACTCGACATATTAATTCATGATATTCTCCCGATGAGAATAATTTTAAAGTTTTAACTCAACTTTTTAATTATTATTATCTTGTTTTCGACCCGAATTTTTAGTTCTTGACTTAACCTATTAATTCGTGGTTTGCTCTTGATAAAAATAGTTTTAAAGTTCTGACTCGATTTTTAAATTATTTTTATCTCGTTTTCATCCCAAATTTTTAATTTTTGACTCAACTTATTAATTCATAATCTTCTCCTGATGAGAATACTTTTAAAATCTTGATTCAACTTTTTAATTATTTTTATTTCGTTATAATCCCGAATTTTTAGGTCTTGACTCAACCTATTAATTTGTGATTTTCTCTACATAAATTTAATTTTAAAATCTTGACTCAACTTTTTAATTATTTTTATCCTATTTTTGTCCCAAATTTTTAGGTCTTGACTTGACCTATTAATTTTTTATTTTCTCCCGATAAAAATAATTTTAAAGTCATGACATGATTTTTTAATTATTTTTATCTCATTTTTGTTCTGAATTTTTAAGTCTTAACTCGACCTATTAATTCGTGGTTTGCTCTTGACAAAAATAGTTTTAAAGTCTTAACTCGACTTTTTAATTGTTTTTATCATGTGTTTATCTCTAATTTTTAGATTTGATTCGACTTATTAATTCATGATTTTCTCCCGATGAGAATAATTTTAAAATCTTGATTCGACTTTTTAATTATTTTTATCCCATTTTCGTCTTAAATTTTTAGGTCTTGACTCGACCTATTAATTCATAATTTTCTCCTAATGAGAATATTTTAAAGTTTTGACTCGACTTTTTAATTACTTTTATCCCGTTTTTGTCCCTAATTTTTAAGTCTTGACTCAACATATTAATTCGTAATTTTCTCCCTACGAGAATAATTTTAAAATCTTGACTCGACTTTTTAATTATTTTTATCCTATTTTCGTCTCGAATTTTTAAGTCTTGACTCAACCTATTAATTCATAGTTTGTTCTTGATAAAAATAGTTTTAAAATCTTGACTAGACTTTTTAATTATTTTTATTCAGTACTCGTCCCGAATTTTTAGGTATTGACTCGACCTATTAATTCATTGTTTTCTCTGATAGGAATAATTTTAAAATCTTGATTCTACTTTTTAATTATTTTTATCTTGTTTTCGTTTCAAATTTTTAGGTCTTCGACTCAACTTATTAATTTGTGATTTACTTTATCTCCTATCCCCAGCCGAGTTCTTAGATCTTGACTCAATTTTTGACTTATTTGCTCATTTGTGCCTCTTTTATATTTTAACCCGATCTTTAGGGTGTCGTTTGATTATGTTAGTATTCACATCATGTTTTGCATTTTGCATTTGCCCCAAATTAATGTTTTGGTCTGATCTCTAGCAAAGGAGTACGTACGTAGCTCGATGGAAGTTCAAGTATGACTACCATCATGTGTATGCTTATGTGTGTTTGTAACCTAAGATTGACGGCTTGGTCAAATGAATGTTGTCTCTAGGTATTTGACATAACTAACATCACGCGTTCTGCACAAGTTGTATAAAAAGGTCAACTATAGATACGCCAATTTGACTATGCCGAATCTTAGGTTGATTCGGGTGAGTCCAATGATGAAAATCGAGTGGAATGATATCTATGAACGATCGTTGAGAAGTAATTCAAATTCAGTATTCGAGCCAATTTATCAAAATTCTCAAAAGCTTTGAACTCGCAAACTTTGATCCTTGCGACTGTGCCATTTAACCATACGACCGTGAAAAGAACCTCTTGAAAACCCTAAGTAATGTCACGGTCGCAACATCCCAACCTCGCGACCGTACACTCCATTGTTGTGACCGCAATATGAACCTTGTGGAAACCCTAACTTTTGTTGCGGTCGCGCACTCCATCCTCATGGTCGCAACCTTCAAAGGTCACGATCACAAACTCCAAGGAATATAACGTGTCCCAAAACGTGCCAGCACCCCATTAGTTGATATTTTCTATATAAACGTGCATTCAGTACGATTTTCGGGGGACAAATTCTGAATACTGGTACTCTGCCGATGTACCGAGAAGAAAAGTATGACTCTAGTACGCCAGTACTCTACTGTACTTTCGACTCGCAATCTGATCCACATTCCTGCTCGATTCTAATTTGGATACTGGAATTGGACTGCTTCTTGAGGACCGAATAGTTGATCATCACACTCTACGACTTGAGGATTCATCTGGATTGTTGTATTCCAAGTATTCCGTTGGATCCCCGATACTCCTTTCTTCACATTCTCTGCTAAAGTGAAGAGGTCGGGTTATAATTCGAATACTAACTTGTGAATTGCATGCCTATTATTTAATGTTGTTATAATTAGGTTTAGTTATCCATTTGTATGATAGGTGGCAGTATTTAATTACTAATATAGAATAGTTAAATTGTGTGCGTATTTGATTTTAGGAAATTTAGTTGTTTTTTTCATCATAGTTTGATCAAATCTGTTCGTATCAACACACACACACACACACACACACGTTGTATATTATTTCTTCCAATATGGTAAAACGATGCCTACACAACCCTACGGTCATAACATCTAATGCTGTGGTCGCAGCCTTATGGCACTGACAGTCCTGTGGTCGCAACAGTCAATGTTACGCCCGCACACTTTTGTTCTAATATGTTTGCGACCGCAACCTCTGTAGGTTACGATTGCAATCTTTACTTATTTTTAGTAAATTTAATTCTATTCCAGTGTCCTAATTTCGTTGTTATAGTACTCTGTATAATATCCAGTATGCGATCTGCAGTGTTTATCAGCATGGTTGAGGTTAAAATCTCCTAGGATTGCTTTATTTTTGTTTAAAATCATGCCATGTTTGCTTAGTATTATGATTAAAACTTGTTAGTTTAGGTTAATTGATAGTATCTTCTAATCACTAGATGCGGCTTACTGCATGTATCATTTAGTTAGAACTTGCATGCCTTAGGATCTAGAATTTTTTTATGCTTTGATTGGCGTTCTATATACATATGCTATGTATTTTCATTATTTGATTTTAGATGTTCTCTTTTTATCTCTATTTTTTGTATTTGCATACATTTGAGAAACCTAATTAAAAACCAATAATGATTAGTAGAGGCTAACCTTATGGTAGAGTGAATGGGGTGCCTAACACTTTCCCTGATTTTCACCTTAGCTCACGAACCCATGTTTTCTCTGGTTAAATATTTTAAAGATCAGTGGCTCATTTTTATTTTTTTTAGTTTTTCTAAAAAATCAAGTGGCAATTCTATTTTTCAACAAAAAAGGTTTTCAAAATTTTTTTGATTTTCAAGGTGTTAAAACTTTTCAAGATAACTTTTGAATTTCCTTTTTTTGGACCAAGCCCTAAATCCCCACACCACAAAAATCAACAAAGTATTTTTAATATGTTATTTTCTCACAAAAATCTCAATTATAAATATTTTTCATAATCATTCAACTATATTCGGTATTATGGCCTGAAAGTGAAAAAAGTACATGTATGAACTAGATAAGAATATAAAGAAAATAAATAAGAAATGTTAGTCGTAACAATCTCGGAAAGAGAAAAAATGGGATTTTAGAAGCATTACGATAGCCTACGAGTACCTAAAATGAGTCCTCACCCCTCTCATGCGAGTGCCTCCTCAAACAATGGGTCTGAACCGAGTAAGACAGTCGTATACCAAGGGTACTTAACACCGATGAAATCTCGAACTCAACTCAGATGATGGGTATAATATCAGGAATATGAATTGGGAAATGGTCGGGGAGTTTATTGAATGAATGTCAAAAATTCAATTTGGTAGAGTATGGGCACTCAAAGAAAAATGTCCTTCTCCTCCTTTGAAAAGGCTAAAAACAACGGTATTTATAGAATCTCGTGTGTTAACGATGTCCATTGGCACGCTGCCACGCATCTAGAATAGAAGGTTCTATGAGAAGGAAGCAACCATGAACATTGAACATCGTGACCGTGAGAAATAAGTAGGAAACATGATGGTCGTGACCTTTGAATGTCACGATCGGTTGTAGGACCAAAGAATTATCACGGCTAGAATGATCAAAAGTCATGGCCATTTGGAAAATCAAAGAACATTCACGACTGTGACATCCAAAGGTCATGGCCAATTGTAGGATTGGAGCACAGAAACGGCTGTGAGGTTCAATTGTTGCGACCATGAGGCTTATGGAGTTATGAGGTATTTTATTAGATTTTGAATCGGGTTCTTGTTTCTACAATTGCTCAAAGGTGTTCTTTGGTGTAATCCCATATATCTTCATTATTAGAGAACATTCAATGGGTGTCTAAGATATCAATTTAGATATCTTCCTTGTTCAACACTTTCAACACAGCTTGCCGGTGTTTGTGCAATGCCTTTAACAACACCCAAACGCTGATATTGGCTTACACTTTTTTCAACTGTCTCAAAACTGCATCATTCTTTTTTTCTTGTCTTTCTTGTTCTTTTTCTCTTCTACTAGCACTACTAGAAAAAGGGCTTTTTGCCTCGAGTTTTTTTGCGTCGGCCAGTTTGCCGACGTAAAAAGTACATTTTGCCTCAAATTTTGTTGTGTTGGCTCATTTTCTAACGCAAAAAAGTTTTTTTTAGACAACAGTTGTAGCTGACGCAAATAACTGAATAGTGGATGTGAAAAGATTTTTTTTTTTTGAGACGACAAACATAGTAGACGCAAAAGGGGAAAATTGATTATTTACGACGGCAAATGTGCCGTCACAAAAACTCTAGTCATGAAAAAACCCATTTGTGTCGGCATGACCCCGTCACAAAAAACTCATAAACCAAACTACATGGTTTTATTAATTTGAAAGCTAAAATTACATAGTTTGACTTTGGCGGAAATTACTAAACCCTAAATAAACAAAAAAATTGTTCCCTCTCTTTCCCCTTACAATATGCACCCAAACCCAAACCCAAACCCAAACCTGCGCTACTCTCTCTCTCTCTCTCTCTGCAACACTTCATCGACTCCCTAGGGTTCCCTTTGTTCAATCATCAGACTCCATCCCTAGGCGGTGACCGTCTCCTCCCTTCTCGAAGCCTCTCTCGCCGCCGACGCACCGGCGCCGACTCCTGTTGCCACCGCCGGAGGAGTTATCTCGCCTTCGCTCACGTTTAGCTTCCTTGCGTTTAGTTTTCACTAAATCATTGGTCTGAGACTCTGAGCTAACTCTTCCCCTTTGTTCATCTCGAGTCTCGACCATCGACTGAGCTCATCGTGTGAATTCTGATTTCAGGTGATTGCGGAGGTGATCGGAACGTATTTTGTGATCTTCGCCGGCTGCGGATCCGTCACCGTGAACAAGCTGTACGTATTTTGTGATTTGTTGATTTCTGTTTGTGTTTTAAGTTTCAATTTCTGAAACCTATATTGCTGAAGTGGACTGAGCAATCCATGAATGATTTGGCATCTCCTCTTGTGGTATCCCAACTGCTATTGTACTCGGTAAAGGATTAACTAAACAACTGTAGGAGGTTCTTTTCTTTTTTTTG
>JAOTRH010093984.1:0-16350 GCA_034768845.1 Heliamphora exappendiculata
TGCAGGTGATGGAGTCCTGGCTACCGAGGATGATTCTAATGGTGCAAGACTAGAGGTATCTACTAGGAAACGCACGCTCGTACATGTCAGGACCACATAAGGTATTGATATTGCTATAGTTTTGTTTTGTAATATACTTTTTTATGTGGTTGCTCCAAGTAAAAGAACTATAACTTTTCTTTAGGTACTACGGGATTGCAGAGAATACCTTACGTGGAGCCTTATAACGGAAGTGTTGATTCCCCACTGTCCGTGATTGATGTTGTAGATGACGCCGGTGTAGCTGAGCTGGCAGTCTGGACCTAGATATGGCCCGATCATTCTAAGGAGGACATTGCGCGCTTGGGTGCGGTTGATACCAGCAGTGATGACGAGATATGAATGTCTTTTAGGCGATATGAGATCCCGGATGGTTCAGTCGTCCTTGGACGAGCTTTAGGTTTTGCCGGGCAGGTTTTTGGGATAGAGGAGTGGGCACCAATTGGGGAAGAACCTGGTACTATGAGCTCTGTGCTGGTGATGAAGTCTTTGGTCGTGCACATAGACAGTGGGGGATGGGACAGATGCGTTAGAGCCAGAGATGGAGCCTTTGGTGGTGATGGAGCCCCCAATAGCTCCGACGGTGGAGTCTTGAGTCAACTTAGTGGAGCCTTCAGTAGATGTAGCGGAGGAGCCTTTGGTTGTGCATACAGACACAGTGGAGTCTTTGGCAGCGAGGGAGCCTGTAGTGGAGTCACGAGTTACAGTTCATCCGGGTTTACCTACTTTGGGAGAGATGTGTTTTGAGACTCGCCTCCCCATATCAGTTGATGGTGAGTTCTCAGTGACCCATTATTCCGATGAGAGTGTGGAGCTTCGGTGTGGAGATGAGGAGAGAGTTAGTTTGGTGCCATTCCTTTTGTTTGCTGGGATGGATGCAAAGTCTACTTTCTCGCCTGGTGAATGTGTTCCAGGTTCGACCAAGCACATTCCTCCTGTTGGCTAAGGTGAGTCCTAGGTTCATGCGCCTTGCTCGTGGGATGTTGGGAGTGTTTTTGGAGGATTTGAGTCGACCCGGGGTCAGCTAGGAGTTGTGCATGGCTGAGACGACGATGGAGGGGATCAAAGAATTACTATCTCACAGGGTTGATTGGATTCGAGATAGGTTTGTGCTAGTTGCCTCTCGAGTCAAGGTTGGTAGAGCATTGGTGATGCGTAGGGTCGAATTAAACAGAAAGCGAGAAGAGCTAGTAACGGGAGTTGAAGAGGCATGTCGTGACTTTGATAGGCTCCGTTGCGAGGTACAGGTGGCGGTAGCTCACCGTGACGAGGCAGTAGCAGCAGTCCATGCCGTGGATGTTGAATTAGCGACTATTGATCATGAATTGGCTGCCCTGGATCCTCATGCTCATCGCTGGTAGTAGTGAGGTTGTTTGTGCACTTGGTAATTGATCTCTGTTCTCTCTCTCTCTCTCTCTCTCTATATATATATATATATATATATATACATATATATATATATATGGATCTCGTACATGTTGTTGATGCCGGAATTGTATATGTATATATTTTCTTGTGCTTGTCTTGGTTACTCTTGCTTTTCCTTATGGTGACTGATTGGCGGGAATTAAAAGGGAAAATGATATTTAATGAACGAGTTTTCCAAATTTGATATATTCTTAGGGATAGTAGGCTTTGAGCCATTTGACATTAATGGGTGTGAAGAGGACATCAGAGTCTAATTTAGTTATTTTATAGTACCCATTGATATTGGCTTCTTTGACGACCTATGGCCCTTCCCATTTTAGGGCAAACTTGGAGATGGAGACCCCTCTCATTACGTGAGCTGTTGCCTTAATCACTAAGTCATCTTCTTGGAAGGTTCTTGGTCGGATCGTGGTATATAGATTCTAAGGTTAGTTTGAACGGGGATCAGTTGGAACTGCACCACTCAAATCCCAGTACCAATATTGTACCCACCCAACAAATGTATTCTTCGTATTACCTCGGAGCACCGTACCTCTGTACACCCCCTTCTCATAAGTACTAAGACCCTTTCTGGCTAACTCCATAAAAGCTCTAAGCATAGACGAAATCCCCTTTTGTTGAGAAGATAAACTCATTAACGACGGATCTGCAATACCAAGAGTGGGAAGGCACATTAACGCAGCGACATCCTCTATAGTGGGACCCATCTCCCCCCAACTAGTAATAAAAGTGTGAAAAGAGGTGCTCCATCGTGACACCATAACATCTATCCACCCCGTGTCCCTTCCTACCACGAGATGAAGGATGTTTTGTATACCATGAAGGACCCCATTTGCCTTAAGCAACCTCACATAGTCAACATTTTCTAGGATCTCCGTTGCTTAAATCTCAAAAGTTCGGTAGGGCTGAATATAATTCTCAAATGAAGTGAAACTGCATGGAAATTTTCCACCCACAATACAAAATTGTAACACCGAGCTAAGAGGTATATAAACTCCATCTCATCTCCTTCTGCTTTTGACCACCCAAATAGGGTATTGAACTCTGCAATTAGATCAGCACCACCGAACTCTGACATGCAGCCCCACATCTTGTCACCTGAACCCAAACAAGGAGCTCTGTATCAATGAGCACGAGAAGGTACCTTCGGAGGTGCCCCTCCCTTCTATGCTTTCAGTTTAGTACTAGTTTTCTTTGCCCCCTTAGACTTGTTTACACCTCTGCCTACAGCCATAATAGCACCTCCTCGAATCCGCGGCATGCGTGTCAACAAAAAAATAATAAAATAAATAAATAAATACAACAGGGAGAAATAAGCGCTTTAATTCCGTCTCAAAAACATAAAATAATAATAAATATAAAAAACCCCAAAGAGATTAAACCGAAGAAAACTCTATTTTGTAATCGTTCATGAAGATATAAAAATATGCAAGGTTTTAGAAACAAATCGTCACAATAAAATATGCACACATACATTCATGAATGCATGTATGCAAGGTCATTAATGTGGTATTTAGTCAACCTTGCCTCCAGGCAAGTAGGCTGTTAGACTAATTTTCATGCAGGCCGTTGGGCCAATCTCCTCGCCTCCGTGCAAGCAGGCCGTCGGGCTAATCTCCTTTACTTCGGGCAAGCAGGTCGTTAAGCCAACCTCGCCTTCGGGCAAGTGGGTCGGCCCACGACCCATGTCATCTCCAATATCAACCTGGACCTATACTGGGAGCAGGGCCTAGGCACCTTCTCGCTCAGGAACAGGGGAAGCATGTGGTTTGGAGGCTAGAGTTCTAGTGTTTGTTAATGGAGTGGTCTCCAAGCAACTTCATATGATTGGTCATGGAGTGAGAGATACCTAATCAAGGCACAGAGCTCCCACGTGCTTAGGAGTTGGCATCTAGCCGACCAAATCGTATGCTACTCTTTCAGCATATTATACGGACCATCAGAACCAGAAGATCATATAGAACCAATGGCGGATGGGGTACCCGTCGTCCTTGGTGATTTTGAAAATACGGGTGTCTCCTCTACATTGTCTATAAATGAGTACATTCCAGTGCTCCAGAACATATCATCTTTAACCTTGCTACATTCCCGCAAGATACAACCTCTTCATACCTCAGGTTGGTCTCTACTGCCACCCTCTCTCTCCTTAAGGTTGCCCTAATCTCTCGCCTCCACTTTCGGCATCCTTGAGCCACTGTGTTGCACTCCATCTTCCCAAACTTCACTATTATTCCCGTTCATGCCGGAACCCCTCGCCTACATAACCTATGTTACATTACACTTACTCTTTTATAAGTATGAAGGATCCTTGTCGGACACCTAACCCTTTGGCCAAGGGTATGGGATATAAGTGTGCAACATGTTAGGTGGGCATTTACCCAACAAGCATATTAGTAATTCGAATTTACTATATCTAAGGTTTTAAAAAGCGATTGTAGTCATTGTAACGGTAACAGTCGCAGTGACTTGTATTATCCTTACAGTACTGCTTCACGAAAATTTAATGATATACGTCTTTATTTTAGAATCACAAATTTGGAGGTTTAAAATGGTTTTTGGTGGGTTTTGTATTTTATTAAACATGATGCAGTATATGTAATGAATCTTATGATATTTGTAAGTTGCAAGTAAGAGTTTAATGACTTTTATGTCAAAAATCAATGATTCACGTGTCATAAATTTCTAATGCTAATTTACTGATATTTGTTTTTAATAGTTATACACTTACAGTGCAGTATTGCGTTTCGAACTTCAAGATTACATATTTAAATGACAAAAGAAGTATGTATATAATGAAAACAAAGTATAAAAGAACTAATAGGATATATAAGTTAAAAATATAACCATTTAATGCTAATTTACTGATATTTGTTTTTAATAGTTATAAACTTACAGTGCAGTATTGCGTTTCAAACTTCAAGATTACATATTTAAATGACAAAAGAAGTATGTATATAATGAAAACAAAATGTAAAAGAACTAATAGGATATATAAGTGAAAAATATAACCCTTAATATTTCATTAAAAATTGGTAATTGCTACATATCTTCTACTTACACGAGTAATGAACATACAACTTACAAGCTACAACTGTACAAAAATATTATGTTTATGCTTTAGCCTTTAATATTGAATAAACCAATACAAAACAGAAAAAGTGAGCAAATGAACATACACTAACTATTACCATCAGGTAATGGCTGTAATGGTCCAAATAGTGGCAGAACAACCCATCACGGGCATTTTGTAATGATTGTGGCCGTTACGACTTATGCATATGAAACTCAGTTTCATTGCTATGGCAGCTATAATGGGAAAATTGAAGTGAACCACATTGTTACATAACGGTTGAGTAATTGTTGTAACCCATTTTTAAAACTATAACTTTGTCTATGTATGAAACTCCAATATTATGCATGAAATGCTATCTGATACCTTTTAAAGCACCGCTTTATCGTAGGAAATGAAAGCAATATACTAATTATTTTGTCATGCCGCCTTTAGACACGAGCTTTATATGAATCTGACGACACATACTGGCATCAGACACACCTGTACCTGAATCCATGAACATAGGTTGTAACTTTGGTCCAACCGGGGCCTATTATTTTCATCCCAAGTATGCATGACCATGTCAATATTGAAAAGTATTTTCCCTAAAACACTTGGAAAAAATTGGAAAAAACATTTTTAGATCATGCAATCATGATGGAAACTCCCTTGTAGACTTGTACCACTAGTCCAAGGGCGGTCCAATACTTTTGGGGCTCTCAGGCAAAATCTCAAAGGCAGCTTTTTTTAATTGGATAAATTAAATTAAATAATATCTGTGACACTTCACATTATCATTTTATCTTAAATTCATTTTAGTTGCATATCTTGTAATTCAAATGGGGTTTTCCGCCTTGTCAGTTGTCACAAAAGAAAGGATCTACTTCTTTCGCTATTGCTGCCTTTGACTAGAAAGGTTTTTATTTTTGCTAGGCCTTCAGGTAAATAGGATTTAGAGAAAAAGATAAGGTCTATTTCTTTCACTATTGCTGCCTTTGGACTAGAAGGGTTTTTATTTTGCTAGGCCTTCAGGTAAAATAGGTTTTTTCCCCCTGGATGGGCTTTGGACAATAACTGTTCTATTAAGACTTAATTGTTAGGGCCTTGTAGTTTTGTTTGAAGCCTTTTGATAAAGGTTGATGGTAAAAATTTGGGTCCTCGAAAAACTTGGGGCATTATGTGAGCGCCTAACTCAGTAGGGTCTCCCATACCATGGGCTTTACTATTTGAAACTGAGTTTGTTTGGGATACCTGAAAAGCCATGCATTTTAGAGGTTTAACATTTTTAAAAAAAAAAGAGAAAGGAAACAAAATAGTTTGATTGGGATAATGACTTTTAAGATTGTTTGCAATAAATTTTTTTTTTTTTAATTTTTTTGTTGAAATGTCTACCATGCTCTTACTTTTTACATTTATGTAGTATTTTGGAAGACTTTGTCTTTTTTACTTTTTGAGAATATAAAGCCCTAGCCTTTTAGCTTTTGGCTAACAGAACAAAAAAAACCAACATAGCCCGTTTAGCAAAAAAAAAAAAAAATGCTAAAAAGGCAAAAAGTCAAATATTAATTCATAGAATACTCTATTCACACTCCCACCCCATTTTAAAAGACAATGATATGTTGTTTGATAACTTATTTAATACTAATGCAACTATATATGATTGTTATAATCATTTAAGCAAAAAGTTCACTTTTTGCCCAATCAACCAACTTAAAAAAACCAACCTTAAAAGCTAATTTACGAAACAATATATTTTGAACCAAATTTTAACTTTTTGGCTAAAAATGCCCAAGAAAAAAAAAAAAACTTTTAAGCTAGTTGCCAATCACGCCCATAGTTGACATTTTTGTTAAGGGTATTATTGTCATTTTATACAACAAAAGTTAGATTGTTTGGGATGTAAATAGCTTTTATTTTCAAATAAAATGAAAAAAAGTAATCAACGTTTTAGACATACCAAATACTGCAACTTAAAAGCTGGCTTTTAAGCTAAAAAGCCTAGCTTTTTAGTGATTCGAAACTGGAACTAATACTTCATCACTCCCTTTTTGTTCCATAAAATTATATTAATTTTAGATTAGGTTTCTTGTTAGGGTTCTAATTTGTGTATGCCATTTTTGCAATAGAATGGTATTGTATCAAGATGATAAGATTTCTTGTTAGGGTTCTAACTTGTGTATGTCATTGAGCCTTGGGAATTAGATTTAGTTTCGTGATTTTATAACAATTTTGATGTGATCGTTCTGGAGTTTTAATCGACTTTTGCACGGCTGCAGGATTTCTTGTTTATAGAACTTTGTTAGGATAAAGGGTCAATTTTAATTCAAGAGACTTTACGTTATTCTTTTCTCCCTAGAGCATGAACCATGATAATCTAATCAACTTAGTCAATGTTTTTTTTTTTTTTTTTTTAAAATCAGAAAGTGCATACCTTGCTCTTGGCAAGACTTGAACCCACACGTCTCATTTGGGAGTGTGACATCCATACTATTGGGCTAAAGGCTACTTGATCAACTTTGTCTACATTGGAGATGTAGAACCACCCATATATTTCTTTCCAGTGGTTGGCACCCTCCAGTATTGGTGAAGACACCATGAATGAACATTGACCCCAATATTCTGCACTAAGTTCCCATTGTGTTTTCAGTTTATTGTTTCTAAATGTTTATTTTTGTTATTCTGAACAAAATGATTGTTACAGCTCAAACAATTGTTTGTTTCAATGTAATTAGTTCGCTTCTTTTGTTGCTATCCATAGTGTTGTTCTATGGATGCTGTTTAATATGACCGCCAAAAATATCTCTATCCCTTCCTTTTTTGCTTTCTGTATTGGTATATTTTCTTCTTTCTTGATGATCATCAAATGTGTGGAACTTTTGAAATTTAATTTATTGGCCAATTTATAAATTCTTTTGCAAAATATTTCTGATGTTTCCATTTTTGTACTCTAATTCAGTTTGCAGAAAGTGTATATACGAAAAATTCTCAGACGATGAGGTTGATTCCTGTCCTGTCTGTAACATCGATTTGGGCTGTGTTCCAGTGGAGAAACTCAGGTATCTATCATGGGCTCTCTCTCAACTTTGTTTCTCTAACAAGTATTTAGTTGTGACTTACTGATAAAAATGTAAAAGAAAGTAGTAATGCCAGGAATTACCAGTTAAAATTTTTGTGAGGATCCATTTTTACTGTTTATAGACACATTGAATCTGGTGTCATTAGTTCAAGGAAATTTAATTTTGGAGTTGGAAACTGTACTTCTGTAGTAAAAAATATGACTTGCATTGGAGCTTTTAGGGTTGACTAGTTTTATTCCAGAGTATTTGTTTCGACAAATAAAAACTAGAATAAAGAAAAGGACTTTTTGGGCTTTACGGATGCTTGATTCTATGAGTGATTGTTCAATTTGAATTTAGTGGTAGAAATATTTCTCTATTTTCTCCAAAGAAATTGTAACTCACTTTCCCTTTCTTTCCTTTTGTCCCTCTCATTCGTTGACTTTTTTGGATATAGGTTCGTGTATTAATGTTGATTAGTGGTAATGGCAATCATCCTTTTATTTTTAATAGATGCTTTGCCTTAAGTGCCTAACCCTTTTTCTCTATTTTGGTGTTATCCTATTTTCCGAAAAGCGAAAAGAGGGTCAAGCCCTTACACATACTGCTAATTTGAGAAAATGGACTATATAAAATGAACGAAAGACCTCTGATTTCTTTTAGTCTTTGTTCATTTAACGGGAAAGGAAAAGAAAGGACAAAGAAAAAAATAGTAGTTTTATTTTCCCGCATGTGTACTTAGTTGTTGCAGGAAAATGCAAGTATCATGATAACACTTTTCTTGTAGGAAATATTTTTCCATAAAATAAATCCCGTAAGAAGTGTATGATTATGTATTGTGGGAAAATTAAAATTGATTTTTTTATTGACTTTCTTGTAAAGTAAATAGGTAACGGAAACTAATTCCTTTGTATTTTCCTTTTTCTTTCTTTTCTTCTACTTCATTTTTCTCGTGAATCACTTTTCCACATAATTTTGTTCACAACTGAACAGTGCCTTAGGGAGCCTCACACAAAAAGACAGAGAAACCAGACATAAAAATTAACCATTTATTTGTTATTGTTTAAAAACTGCTCACACTTCTAGATACTCCAAATAGTGGCATGCATTTCTGAGTATCCACTATGCTCTCATCTGCATTCCACACCCCCAAATCTGGAAATTGAATCTGAAGTCAGTTTTTGCACCAAGCATTGCATCCCAAAGGCAGAGTGATGAAGGGGAGGCTAAAAGATCTCATCTGAGTCTAGCTTCTCCTTACTATGACATTTCTTAAAAAGTGCATTGAGCCACTGATTCCTACTACTCAAATGATTGACCATTAGGCTCCTGTCGAATACTGGTACCCAATTAAAATTTTCAATTTTCTCACACAATTATCCTCTAAATCTATAAAAATAACCTGATCTGCCAGCATCTTTTCATCTGACTAATTTCATATTCTATTATATCTATTGGTATTAATGGTTGTAAGTGTTAATGGCATAAATAATTAAGTTACCACTTTCTACCGGTTTAAGCTTTTTTAGATGAGATTGTGGCGGCAATTTAGTTTGTGTACTAGAGCATGCAATAGATTTTGTGTTCAAACTTCACTGCCCACCTAATAATTAAAATACTTGCACTTGCTTGACTAGCTTATGATGGAGAATAAGGTCTAAATTTGCCACCATCTCAAATATCTTAATCTTTTAGATGAGATAGTGGAAACGCTCAATTGATATAAAATCAACCTCAAATGAGCCAAATTAATGCCAAAGCTTCGTGTTGCCACGCAGTGCAGTGGGATGCTTTACCCTAGATGGTATCATCAAAATTTTTCTTTTAATTTATTGTTTACAAATAACCAAACCAAATCAAACTATGCATTTGTTCCAATTAATTGGGGTCGGCAACATGAGTCCTTTTGTGCCATTTTGCTCTCTTAAGGGTTGTCTTTTCAATTAGTTTCAATTAGTTCATATATTTTTTTAATGCGGTGCCCATGTCAATTTAGTTCTACCTCTTCCATCAGTATTTTCATTATCCACGATCTTATCGCTTTTCTTTATTACTGTATCAACTAGTCTACGTTATAAGTGTTCAAATCACCTCAATCTATTTTCTTTTAACTTGTCCTCAATTGATGTGATCTCTACCTTTTTACGAATTTTTTTTTTATCATTTTATTTTTTTTAGCCTTGTCACACATCCGCTTGAACATTCACATTTCAATAATACTTATTTTATTTGTGTGATCTTTCTTAGCAGCCCAACATTATATCCTATATAGAATCGCAAGTTTAATAGCTGCCCTATAAATTTTTTATTTGAATCTTGTAGATTTCTATTGATGACATAGTACGCCAGAAGTACCCCTTCACTTGAGGTAGCTAACTTTGATTATATGGGTTACATCACTTTCAACCTCTGAATATTTTTTAATAATCGAACCTAGATAACGAAAATATTCAATCTTAGGTATCTTTTGGTTTTGAATCTTACTTTTTCACTATTAATACTTCTAGTACTGCTAAAATTATATTCCATTTATTCGATTTTATTCCTACTTGAAATCCTTTTGACTCCAAAGTTTCTTTTAATATTTCTAATTTAACGTTAACTTTACTCTTAGTCTCATCCACTGAGACAATATCATCTGCAAATAACATATACCATGGAACATTCTGAATAGGTCTAGTCATTTCTTCCACAAGTAAGGCAAAGACATAAGAATTCAGAGCTGATCCTTAGTGTAATCCTACTGTAATTAGGAATTTACTTCTTTCTCTTGCGAGTGATCTAATTGTCGTGGCAGTTCCATCATACATGTCTCTTATAGCATCAATATACTCCTTTGTCACTTCGTTCCTCTCCAACGCTCACCATATGATATTTTAGGTACTCTATCATAGGCTTTTTTTATGTTAATTTGTTCGTGCCACCTGTCTTCCATTACATACAATCTATATATAATATTTATTCACTTGAAAATAAACAAAGTGCGTAACACTATTGATCTTCAAGGATTCCCGGTAGAAATTCATCAAATTCATGAATGGGACAAATTAGAACTATTCCCATGTGATTTTCATGTTCCCCAGGTTGAAATTTCTTTTCTAGGATTCCCGTTTATTATTATTATTTATTTAAAAACTTTATTAAATATCTATTCGGGGAGGGATTGAACCCTGTTAAACCCTCCAGGGTATGAAACTCTGCGAGGCATAAATAAGTATATTAAATATTTTTCTTCTATTTTTTTAAAAATTATTTAATTTATTATTAAATATCAATTGGGGGGTATCAACCCTGTTATACTATTCGGGGATGAAACTCTGCGAGGCATAAATAAATATGTTAATTATTTTTTATTTTTTATTATTTTGTTATTATTTAATTTATTATTAAATATCTATTCAGGAAGGGAATCAACCCTGTTAAACCATCCGGGGGATAAAACTCTGCGAGACATAAATAAAAATGTAAATTATTTTTTATTTTATTTTGTAATTATTTAATTTATTATTAAATATGTACATTTTTTTTTATTTGATTTTGTAATTATTTAATTTATTATTAAATATCTATTTAGGGATGGAATCAACCCTGTTAAACCATCCGGGGGATGAAACTCTGCGGGGCATAAATAAAGATGTAAATTATTTTTTATTTGATTTTGTAATTATTTAATTTATTATTAAATATCTATTCAGAAATGGAATCAACCCTGTTAAACCTTCCGGGAGATAAAACTCTGCGATGCATAAATAAATATATTAAATATATATATATTTTTTATAAATATTTAAGTGGCGTATAATAAAATATTACCTGGGATGTTTATTCCCAATTGAATTTCAACATAACCAAGTTGGTTTTACTATTTGATCACATGAGATTCCCATTGCACATTCATAGCACAAGTGAGACATAATCTAGTGCAATAATATGTTATATTTTATGTTTTATTTTTTATTTTTTATTTTTTATTTTTTATTATTTAATTTTAAATATCTATATATGGAGGGAATCAACCATGTTAAACATTTTAAGTATTTTTAAATGAAAATTCTGAACATCTCATTTGCTTACAACATTATTCTTCTCATATGTAATTACCTCATTACTTTCATTACTATTTTTAATACTCATTATTACATTTCTTAATATATTAGAAAGTTCTTGAAGGTCCATGATAACAGAACCTCTTCTCTCCACTTCATATTTCCTAACTCGAACCTCAGAAACTGACGGTCCAGGATCCAATTCTGTAATACCAACTCCTTCTCTACGTATATCAATCTCGGACACGCTTGGACGAGCTCGGCGTTCGTCAATGACTGATCCACATTCTCCGAAACCTCCAATCAGCAGATTGGACCTCTTTTCTAGTAAACACAGAGAGACCGGGTGAGAATTGGAACAGCACTACTAGGGGCACAGTGCCAAACATCTACATGTTCTCTATTGTATTTTTGGACATCACATTCATAGACGGAGGTCTCATTGGAGTATCATCCGGCATCTCACTGGTAGAATACTTCAAATAACCCTTCATTTTACAATATGTAATACCCCTTTTGATATTAGATTCTTCTAGGCGATACTTGACCACCCATGTGACTTGTTTATCATTAATAGAACAATATCCATTCTCATAATAAATTAACTCACACTGACAATTTACGGGGAATACAAAATAAGCCTGTAGACTGTCATTTCCATCTAACCTCCGGTCATATACATTTACTCTGACCAATCCACTGGTATTGGGAGCACATAAAAGTGAATATTTTGTTAATATTTTATCCACCTTAATACTCTTGTGACCGTATCTCAATCTTAATTGATAAAACAAATTAGACAATGCAAGTTCTATTGAAGTAAAATCACTGGTTGATACATCTTCCACAACACTGGTTTTTATATCGTCCACCTCGATTAACCTGAACATTACATACAACAAAAGAGACATTAATTTACCCCCTGACATAAATAAATTAAACAATTTAAAAATACACATGACATTTTAAGGTGTATTTACACTCTTTAGAACTGACAGTAGCAGTTACCAAGTACAGAGCCCCCTTCTAAATACTTCCCACGTTTTCTAACAATGTGTCTTTGTAATCTGTCCACACATCAATAGGATAGAAGCGGTCCACAACTTCTAATCCATGGCGAACATATTCACCGTCCTTTCCACCAATAAGTTTATACCTTAGTTTCTTCAGCACCCGGAATCTATCGGACTGATCTGGGTCCACTATTCAGGTCTCTGGACTACCTTCACTAACACCAATAAACATCTTGTCCGGTGTCGGAACAGCATCTGATGGGGCGTTGTTACTTACAATGAACAATAGGACATGTTGTACAGCATCAAGTCTCTTTGCCTCAGACCCCAAAGATACATTTTCAAATAATTTTATCCTCTTCACAATAATTTTATCTGATTGGCGATCGAACCTCTTATTTTCCAAATCAATTCCATTAAGCAGCCTCGACACACCTTTATTATTAAAAAATATCTCCTTCATCTGTTCATCATATACTTGCAGTTTCTTGGCACTCCTCTTAGTCCTTTTAATATATCTGGGAATATTCTGCACATAACGTCTGCGGCTAGAATAAGGACGATAGGGAGTACGTCCACGGTAATTATGCTTAAATTCACTGCTTCCCAGATTCCTCGTTCTACGATAAGCAAAGGGGGTACGATACTGACTGCTTGCTGCTCCATCCATTTTTAATGAAAGAATTCAAAGAAGATATTTTAACAGATCTGGAATTCCTCTTACCTCTGTTTATCCTTCTGTTGAGAGACCTTAGCTTTGATAGTAACTCCCTCTCTTTCTCGCACGCTGAAACAAATTTCGCCGGAACTAACCGCCGGCTCTCTTTTCACAGTCCTACTTGCCACGTCAAGTAACGATCTACACACATTTGAATGAACTGATCGTAATTCACGGAATAATCTTCTAAGCAGTACAACATTGTATACCAATGTAATTAATAGCAATAACAGAGAAAAGAGGAAGGCAAAGGCAATATACCACAAAAGAAAATCACCAAGGTAGCTGTCCCACTTCACGAGCATATTCTCCTCCTTGAAAGTGAAAATGGCAAAACAACGTTTTATAACATGGATAGCGTACTCGTGAAGCTTCCAATTTAAAATTCAAATTTTAAAATGGGCACTAGATTTCCCGCTTAAAACTGTAGTGTACCTTTTACTATTTGCTTTTAAATTTATCGGTGACAGCTGTCCTCCATTACATAAAATTGGGATATAATATTGCACGGAATAATCATTACACTGTGGGTTTCACTTACTTTATGACGTCACCCACGTGGTGGTGGGACCAAACGCGCGCTTAACGGCGCGCGGGGGCAAAACAAGTAAATATTATATTGTTTTGCCCCTAAAGACACCATACCCTTCCAGGGTTCTTTATAATCATGTGTTCTCTCTTCTCATTCTTCTCACCTAAGTCTTACCAGTAAAGCCTGGACCCTAGGTGAGAAATTACCGTACAATATGGCCAGACCTCATTTATTTTTAATTTTACTTTGTCCGTGCCAGTTGTTCACCATTACATACAATAAACATATTATATTTATTTCCGTGCAAATAAACAAGTGCGTTACACTGTTAACCTCATTTAATTTTTATTTTAATTTGTCTGTGCCAGCTGTCTTTCATTACATACAATCTATATAAAATATTTATTCACTTGAAAATAAACAAAGTGCGTAATGTTAGCTTTATTATGATTATTGTTATATATATTTATTATCCAATGTGTTTGGGTGTATGGGTGTAATGATGCTGCTTAGTTTTATTATAAATAAAGAATCTCGCCTATCCTTTAGGGTAAGACTTCTCATTATTCTCTGTCTAATAACATGGTATCAGAGCCACCATGAAACCCTAATCCTAGCTTCCAACAGTGCCGACAGCTCCCAGCCACCCCGTCGATCTTCATTCAGCCTTCAACAGTGCCGATAGCCACCCTGGTACCCAGCCACCCATTCGCTGCCTTCCCTTCAGCCCCCCAACAGTGCCGACAACCCTTCAGCCCTCCTCACCAGTGCCGAAACCCACCAACATCACCACCACCAGTGCCGAAATCTACCCTAACCCCTTCCATAGTTGCCGGCTCCCCCTACAACCACCACTACCAGCACCGACCTACACCTAACCTTCCGCTATCTACCCAAATCAATACCACCAGCGCTGAAATCCACCCAAACCTCCTATATGGTCGCCGAAACCCCCTAACCCCACTACTACCAGTGCCGACATCTACCTCAGTCTCCTCCACAAGCGCCGACAACTTCCAAACCCACCGACTCAGTCGAAATCTCCACGACCCAGTCGCTGCAACCCACCGAAACCCATCAAACAGTCGCCGGAACCCCCCAATCTTGTCCCAAACACAGTCGCTGCCCATTTAAACTGTCACCGGAACCCTAGCCAAGTCGCTGAAAAAGTCGTCGGAAAACTCGCAGGTCGCCGGAACAGTCGCACTGGTCTTAGCAGTTCTGTGTTTTCGTCTCCCTCACTGCGTCCCTTCATTCATCCGTACAATGGCCTGCTTTCTATTCACCACTAAGTTCTATGCCATCCAATTTTTGTTGATGCAGTGAGGGTTGTCTGGTTGTGGGTTCTATGATACTTGAACAAGCATGTCATCGGAGGGTGATAGGTCTACTACCCAGACTTCTGGGACTATTGAGTCTCTGACGGATACCGGGCGACCTATGCGAACTAAGGTGTTCTTTTCTTCTAATTGGCTTGTTGATGAGAAGTTTGACGGTGCTTCTGCTTATCCCTTGTGGCGGAAGAATGTATTGAAATCCTTGCAAGGTATGGAATTGGATTCTCACTTATTTGACGATGCCCCTGATTTGAGTTCTCCTATTTATCGTACCTGGGTACGAGACGATGCTCGTCTCTTCAGTCAGCTTATGAACTCCATGGACCGCAGTGTTAAGCTTTTGGTTGCCAGTGCAGATACGGTGAAAGAAATCTGGGGGGCTCTGGAGGATATCTATTCCTCCACAAATGACTTATCGCGCCTGTATGATGTGATACGAGAATTCTTCCGCTCGCAACAGGCTGGTCGTCCTCTTTAGGAGCACTTTATGAGCTTTAAAGTGCTTGCTGACGAGTTCGATCGACTTCTTCCATTCACCAGTTCTCTCAGTAAATTTCAGGAGCAACGGATGCAGATTTTAGTTGTGTTTCTTGACCAG
This sequence comes from Heliamphora exappendiculata, assembly GCA_034768845.1. Taxonomy (NCBI): domain Eukaryota; kingdom Viridiplantae; phylum Streptophyta; class Magnoliopsida; order Ericales; family Sarraceniaceae; genus Heliamphora; species Heliamphora exappendiculata. Next base: position 15,820 of record JAOTRH010093984.1, read on the forward strand.
TTTAGATCCTGGATATGACACAGCCCGTTCACAAATTCTTGCTGGGACAGACATTCCTACCTTATCTGAGACTTCCCGTCGGGTGAGTCGTTCTATGCGTCATGACGACACCCGGTCTGCACCTGATTCTAGTGACCCGTTTGTACTCGTTTCTCGTGGTGGAAATGGAACTCGGGGCTGTGGCCGTGGTAGGGGCCGTGATGGAGGTCGACCTGGCTGGGGGCGCGACGGGGGTGCTCGTGAGACTCGTTATTGCCACTACTGTGGGATTTAGGGACATATTCGCAGTCAGTGTTATAAATTACATGGAAGGCCGTTCCCCGTAGCCAATGCTGCTGTTGATTACTCTCAGGCAGACTCATTCTCTTTTTCTCAGAAGTAGCTCGTTGAGATGATCTCAGCCGAGTATGAGCAGTATATTCAGTCTTAGGTTGCTAGTCCTCCCGCTCCTGTGGCTGCTACCTTTGCAGGTAATCCTAGTGCCTGTTTGGCGACTACTCCGTTTGCTTGGGTGATTGATTCAGGTACCTC
>JAOTRH010093995.1:0-16350 GCA_034768845.1 Heliamphora exappendiculata
ATAATTTAAGCTGCACTATTTGGCATAATAAAAAAATTACCAAATTTTTTCAAAAAAAATTAAAAAAAACTCCTTTGCCTATTATTTAATGAAATTATAGTAATACCCTCAATAAAACATATCAAAAAGTAAAAAACTCATAAATATTTTAAATGCTTCGGCTTAAAAATAAAAACTAAGAACAGATCTCTTAGTAACAAGCAAAAAAAAAAAGCAAAAATTTTCGCCAAACAATAAAAAAGGCAACAATTTAACCTTTTTCTGTCTTTTTTTCAAAAAGAATCTTTGTTTGGCGAACTATTTTTGGAAGCTGTTTTTAAAAGTATCTTTTTAAAATAACCCACTTTTGAAAATATAAGAAGTTATTTTTAATTTTCTGAAAACTATTTTAAGACAAAAATGAAACCGAAAGGAAATGTTGTGTTTTTCCAAACTCTTCTCCTTTTAAATTTTTGTCAAACGAAAAGAAAATTTCAAAAACTAATAAAATACCTTTAAAAAGCTAAATTTTTTAGACATCACAAATGAATTTTTTAGTTTATATATTAAAATTTAATAATCAAGGAGCAGAAAAGGTGCTATTTTAAAATCTTCCTTAAAAGATATTAACTTTTGACTACGAACTCATAGTATCTGTATCGTGTTCGAAATGTTGTCTACATAATGTCTTCTTTCTGTTAGAAAAAATTCATACTTTTTTTATATAATATTATGCGGAATATTAATCATACAGGATTTTGAATCTAACACATCTCAATAATAAAACTGATATTAAGAACGTACCTTTAGCAGCCATTAATATTTGATTATCTGAACAAATAAAATCCTTACTTGAATTCCTAAATTCTTGACTCACCTTATTTGTTCTGTCTCTAACCTTTCAGAATAATCGTATACTATGATTGATGAAAAACTGATAATTGTAAGGAATATTTATTCTAACTTTTATAGAGGAGAGAAAATAACCCAGAAGATAACTCTTATGAAGATTCATATCCGTCAACAATTTCTTTCATATCTTAAAAAAGTTCTTTCTCAAGTTAAATACTAATAGATGAATCATATCCGTGATTGGCTTATCAATAATATGTGAAATCCAAATGCAATTAAAATTTGTAAAAACGTGAAACTAATGGGCCACCAAAAAGTCCACAGGTTTAACAGTCTCCTACTTAGCCCATTAAGCAGATTGTAATGCAATGTATATTTTATTTTCTGAAATATGCATTTGATTATTTTATTTTGACTCGTTAGAATCTACACATAAAACTTTGACACGTGATTACGAATTTTTTAAAAATTAGCCAATAGGTTCATACTAATCAGAAACTATAATACTGTGATTAATTCAGACCACTAGTATGAGTCATAGCGGTTATGTAGTATCTATATCACATTCCCTTCTATGTACCACACTATTGATAATCATCACTAACCCAGTCCATAATAGAAAAATACAAAAATAGGTTACATAACCTAAAACGGCCCATATTATTTGTCTTGTCAAGACTTTTCTTTTTATCAATCATCTAACAAAATGTGTGCACACATAACTGGATACAGAAAAAAGCATAATCGAATTTTTATTACGCAAAATATAGTATCAAGTACAAGAAACCACCTAATAAAAACTTTAACCATGCTTATTACATATTACTCAAGAGACCCATCCTAATAACACGTTCATTGTAAATCTTAGGTGACAATCCATTTGTGAATGGGTCTGCAATCATAAGGGTAGTGCTCAAGTTCTCGATTGGCACTTATTGTTTTGGAACTATTTCTCTAACAACCAAGTATTTTACCTCCATGTGTTTCGAACCACTAGAGTACTTTTCACTCTTAGAGAAAAACACTACTGTGGAGTTATTACAATATATCTTCAGCGGCTTGGCAATTGAGTCGATAACACTAAGTCCAGAGATGAAATTCCGCAACCATAAAGCATGACTTGTAGCCTCAAAGCATGCCACAAACTCGACCTCCATCGTGGATGAAGCAATAATGGACTACTTCACACTCTTCCGTGAGATTGCCCCAACAGTCAGTACAAAGACAAAACCTGATGTAGACTTTCTACTATTGAGACAACCAACAAAATCTTAATCCGAGTATCCGATCACATCTAAATGATCTGATCTTCTGTAAGTAAGCATATAGTCCTTTGTTTGTTGAAGATATCTCATCACTTTCTTCACTACCTTCTAATGCTCAATGCCAAGGTTGCTTTGGTACCGACCCAATATGGCAACTGCAAAAATAATGTCCGGCCTAATACAAATCTGAGCGTACATTAAACTCCCTACTGTTGATGCATAAGGAATGTCATTCATCTGCTTCCTTTCGAAGTTATTCTTTGGACATTAACTTTCATTCAATTTATCACCCTTTACAATGGGTGCATCATAGCTGAACAAAACTGCATATTAAATCACTCTAAAACTCGATTAATATACCATTTTTGAGACAATCCTAACAATTCTCGAGATCGATCCCTAAAAATCACTATGCCAATAACATAAGTTTCCTCACCCATATCAATCATTTTAAAGTTTTTAGCGAGATAATATTTACTTTGATGCAGTAAACTAAAATCATTATTGGCTAGCAACATATCATCCACATTAAGAACTAAAATTATAAACTTATTTTCACTAACCTTCAGATATGTACACTGATCAACAACATTTTATTTAAATTCGAATGAGGTAATTGTATCATTAAACCTTAAGTACCATTGCCTGAAAGTTTGTTTAAGACCATATGTGGATTTCTTTAATTTGCAAGCTAAATGTTCTTTTCCTTTCTTTGCAAATCTTTCAGGCTATTTCATATAAATTTTCTCATCCAAACTACAATTTAGAAAAGCGATTTTCACATCTATTTGATGTAGCTCCAAGTCATAATGAGCTACAAGAGTCATGACGATTCTAAGTGAATCTTTCTTTGACACTGGAGAGAAAGTTTCTTTGTAGTTAATACCTTCTTTTTGAGTGAAACTTTTGGCCACTAATCTAGCTTTAAATCGTTCGATATTACCTTTTGCGTCACGCTTGGTCTTAAAGACCCATTTACACCCAACTTTCTTACAATTATTAAGTAATTTGACGAGATCCCAAATACCATTATGGTCCATTGATTTCTGCTCTTCATTCATAACATCGATCTATTTAATAGAATCATCACTATTCATGGCTTGAGAAAATAAAATCAGGTCTTTCTTAATCCCAATATCAAAATCAAATTTCTGTAGATACACCACATAACCATCTGAAATGGCAGGTCTTCTTTCCCTCTAAGATCTTCTCAGTACTGCCGATTGTTGTGGCTCTACAACATGCTCAATTTAATGGCGATATCCTCATAGAGTGGTAAATCATTTGAGAAATTTGAAGAGCAACATGTTGAGGAATTTGAGAAGCAACAATTTTTTGATGAGAAAAGATGATTGGGATGTCCACTATTGCTTCATTGAGATTTACCTTTCTTGATTTCTCACTCCAACTAATTTCACCATTCTCTAGGAATTTGGCATTACTGGTTTCAACTACTCTCGTACTGTGATTAGAACAATAAAATTTGTACCATTTAGACTTGTCTGCATAACCAATAAAATATCCAGATATCGTTCTATAATCTAACTTTCTTTCATGTGGGTTATAAATTCTAGCATCCGCTGGATAACCCCAGACATGTAAATGTCTCAAACTAGATTTCCTATAAGTCCACAAGTCAAAATGAGTAGTTGGGGCAACCTTACTAGGAACCCTATTTAAGACATACATAGCGGTCTTTAATACTTCACCCCACAATGAAATAGGTACATTTGATGAACTCATCATACTCCAAATCATTTTCATAAGTGTACGATTATGCCTCTCAGCAAGTCCATTCTGCTGTGGCGTACCGGGCATTGTGTATTGAACACGGATGCCTCGCTTTTCTAAAAATTTGGCAAATGGGCCAGGATTTTAGCCCGACTCATTATGCCAACCAAAATATTCATCACCTCTATCTAACTTTACCGTTTTAACTTTTCTATCTAATTGTCTCTCAACCTCAGTAATGTGCACATCGAGGATGTCAATAACTTAAAATTTTTCATGAATTAGATACACATACCCATAACACGAGTAATCATTAATAAAAGTGATAAAATATCTTTCTCCATTAAAGGAAGGAACAGAATTTTTGCAAATAGCTGTATGAATTATTTTAAGAAGCTCATTACTTCTTGTGGCACCTTTCTTGGAGTGCTTAGTTTGCTTTTCTTTTATGCAATCCACACATATTTCAAAATAGTGAAGTCTAGGTTTTCCAAAATCTCATTTTTTACTAGTCTTTCAATTCTATTTCTAAAGATAAGCCCCAGTCGTTTATGCCACAAGATTGAGAATTTTTCATTAATTTTGCCATGTTTTAAATTATTTTTTAAATGCAGGGTTATTAATGACTGTGCAAATTCATGATTCAAGGCAATTTGATATAATCCATCATATAAATTATCAGGACCAACTTTTATTGAATTAAATATCAAACTGAATTTTCCATAACCAAATAAAATTGAATATTCAGAACAATATAATCTAGATAAAGAAATCAAATTTTTAGAAATTGAATGAACATAAAATATCTCTTCTATATCCATCTAATGACCCATCTCTAAGATTAGGCGATAGGTACCAATAACTATCACATCGGTTTTGAGACGGTTCTCCATATAGGCAATTTTTTCACTTTTCTTTGGCTTCCGGGTTGAAAGGTATCCCTATAAAGAATTCGTAATGTGAGTCGTGGCTCCAGAGTCAATCCACAAAGTATTAAATGGCACTTCAGTAAGATTTGACTAATAACATACAAAAGAAAGTTTATTACCTTTCTTTTCGAACCAGACTTTATGCTTGCTGCAGTCCTTCTTTACATGTCCATTCTTCTCACAAAAATAGCACTTTACTGTGAAGTTGTTACTTTCATGGGCCTGATTGTTACCTTTTCCAGATTCATTTCCCTTCATGGGCAAATTTCTCTTTGATTTTTTAAACTTTCCTCTTTTTTGTACAACTCTTTGAGCCACAGCCAGTGCCATGTAATGTCATTCCCCTCTCAATTTCACTTCTTCCTGAACACACATATGTGTTCATATTAGTCAGCTCATTCAAACTCCACTTATCTTTATTGGTGTTATAGTGAATTTTAAATTGGCCAAATTGTGCAAGAAGTGAGTTGAGGATAAACTGAATAAGGAAGGATTCATCCACATGCATCCCTAAATCTCCAACCTTTGCAACTTTATCGGACATATTAAAGATGTGATCCTGAACTCCTCGATTGTCATCATATTTCATTGTTGTTAATTCAGCCATTAATGTGTCCGCAAGTGACTTATCAGCAGATCTAAAATGATTTTTCACAGTCTTTAAGAAATCTAGTGCATTAGAAGTCTGTGATAGAGATATTTTGATATTATTTGCCATAGTCGTCCTTATGAACATCAGACTAAGCATGTTCGATGGTTCTTATGAATTGAAATAGCATACTTGTTCTTCAGTGCTGTCATGAGTGATTTCAACAGGTTTTTCAACAAGTAATGCAACGTCAATATCCAATACTCCCAGTGTGAATTGAATATACTCATACAATTTTGAAAAATTTAAGCCAATAAGAATTGGAACACTGGATGCACGAGAGCCCAATGAAATAGGAACAGTCATTGAAAAAAATAGGACAATATTTATGTTAATACTTTGAGTTTAAATTTAATAATTATGAATTAGTGATATCACCTTAGTTCCTCCTTTGGGAGAAATCTAGCTATATCTATTATTCACTCATTAATTAGGTGCAAGATTATCACCTATGTATGTCTAATTAATTTATGTAATTTATTAATTAGTTATGTTACTTTTAAGTATCCAAACCTAATTAATTAAATTGCATAAACTATATTATCCTACCCATATTATAATTATTTGAATGTGACTCTTCTTTGGTTTAGTCTCATTCTTCTAATTATAATTGCCATTGAGAATATTATTAACTTAAATGTAATTTTTTTAAACAAATTTTTATGTAATTCTATATTTATAAGCTTTATAAATTTAGGTCACTTTGGTGGCTACTAAATTTACAATTTCTATAAATATAAAATTGACGAATAATATTCTCTCTTTATTTTATTATATGGTTATTCTTTAATTTAATCACAATTTTATTAAAAATGAATATAAGTAATTTTTATTATTTTTTTATGTGATTAAAAACCATTCAAGAACCATAGCAATAACAATAATATTTGCAATAAAACATGCTATTTTATAAAATTAAATATATTACAATTTCACAAGAATAAATAATATTCGCTGAAACTCTTATTGGATTTAAGATTTAAATCAATTCATGATTCTCCAATTATATTATTTTATTTAATCACAATTTTATTATAAATAAATTTACATAATTTTTATTATTCTTTTATGTGATTAAAACCATTCAATGACGATAAAACAACAATAATACTAATATTTCACCATATAAAAGGTGATTTGATTGGCACAATAAAAAAAAAAATTTAACAATAAACATTGATTTCATTGCAGGAGCCAAATAAAGAGATAAGCAAAAATAACGGGAGAAACAGGAGATAAGTTCTAATTAAAGTATTAGCCGGCTACGAGAATGGTAAATTAACATATTGATATCCTTCAAAATTTAAACTTATCCAAAAACTAGCTTAATCGTAATTCGCTTCAATTGCCGCTGTGAGGTAGAGCACCAATCCCATCTACGAATTGCAATCATGTTCATGCAAAATCATCTCCACAAACGAATTAAGGAACGAAGAAAATGACAATTTCGTAATCTTCCATGGAATAAACTATGTAGGGTGATAATTCCAAAATCTTTCGAACAGAGACATGGATTATATTATTATTTTTTTTTATCTAGGTCTCCTAAACTGTGATTCACCATGGACTCATGAATTATATTATTATCACGATATCAAATAGTAACATGTGATCAAAACCCATATTATCATGATATTAAACAGTGTAGCATGTGATCAAACAATAAGATTAGAACTCAACTTGGGTATCAAACAATAAAGATTATAACTTAACTATTAGATTTATTAAAGATATGAATGTTACCCTTGTCTAGGCTCGCTGTATATTCAGAGAAGTAATTTTACTCGATCCATGAATAGTAATATGTTTTGTAGAATATTATTCTAAGATGTAATGATTTAGAAAATCATGACTTTGATATCGTCTGTTGAAAAAAATTTATACTTTTCCATATAATATTATGCGAAATATTAATTATACAGGATTTTGAATTTAATACATATCAAGAATAAAACTGATATTAAGAACGTACATTCGGCGGCCATTAATATTTGAATATCTGAACAAATAAAACTCTTACTTAAATTCTTAAATTATTGACTCACATTCTTCGCTCTGTCTCTAACCTTTCAGAATAACCGTATACTATGATTGGTGAAAAACTAATAATTGTAAATAATGGTTATTCTATCTTTTATATAGCAGAGAAGATGGCCCAAAAGATAACTTTTAGAAGAATTCATATACATCAACGATTTCCTTCTTATCTTAAAAGAGTTCTTTCCCAAGTTAAATACTAATAAATGAACCATATCCGTGATTGGCTTATCAATAATTTGTGGAATTCAAATGCAATTAAAATATGTAAAAACATGAGACTAATGAGCTACCAAAATTTCCACGGGTTTAACAATTCCTTAACCCAAAGCAAGTGATATCTTGATCTAAGATCTATTTTCGAGAAATACATCGACCCTCTGTGCTGATCAAATAAATCAGATAAGGGATACCGATTCTTGATCGTCAAGCAATTCAATTGTCGATAGTCGATGCATAGATGTAACGTCCCATCATTTTTCATGACAAAGAGCGCAGGTGCACCCCATAGTGACGCACTAGAGCAAATGAATCCCTTATCGAGTAATTCTTGTAGTCCTTTTAACTCATTTCCCTCTCTTTTTAACTCTTTCTTTCCCTCTCCTTTTACTAAAACTATCTCTACACTCACTCATCTTCTATATACGATGACCTAAAAATTTGATGCTCCCAAAAAAAGAGTTCATTCTTTTAGCTTATCTATCCATATTAATAAAACATAAGTTGGTCAACGCGTTTTGGTTTTTCATCCTTCGATAAATGACAACTTTGCCCTCTAAGTTAACTTTTTGTTATTTGCTTTGGCACTGTTGATTTGGATATTTTTGTCATTAGACCTATTTAAGTTAAACTATAATCTTTACCGTCTCCATGTGTTCATTTCAATGAGAGTGTTTTTTTCATTTGGATGGTATCATATTTTTTAATGTCTAAGGCTCGCTCCAAACTATAATTTCGAAATAATTTTAGGGTTTATTTTGGGTTTCTTACTATGAAAAATTAGTGAACAGTCCAATTTATAGGCCATTTACTATTTTTTTATCCAGTATAGGATTTCTTAACGAGTAAGATCCATTCTCATAAAAGTTTTAACACGTAAAATCCTTTTGGAACAAAAATATTCTAAAATAAATAGATTTATCTGTACATTTTCAAAATATGTATAAAGAATACAAATAAATTTATCTGTCTTATATTGAAAGCACGTATAAAGAACACAAATAAATTTATCTGTCTTATTGAAAGCACGTGTAAATAACACAGATAAATTTACCTATCTTATTAAAAGTACGTATAAAGAACACGTATAAATTTATCTGTTTGTATTATCTGTGTTAATATGTAAACAGATAAATTTATCTGCTATGCATAAATAAACAGTTTGCATATCAATACAGATAATATAAATACATAAATTTATCTGTTTGTAGGGTATTTTCGAGAAAAATCACGTAATTAGATATTGTGTGTTAAAATTTTTTTTTTTTTAATCTTTGGCTGAAATCCCATTCTTACTATCTCCGATTTTTCTTTTTTTCTTCTTCTCTTTGGTTTTGTTTGTCCTCCTCCAGATTTTGTTGTTTTATTTTTCTGTGTTGTGAGTAGAATGGCTTAATGGAAATTTTGGCCGAGGTTATTTTTAGTTTATTTTTTCTTTTGGGTGATTTTCTTCTATTTTGTATTATATTTTTTTAAGTCTTATTCGCTGATGCTTGTTAGAGTAAATTTCTGTTAGAGAAGTTGTATGGTTGTGCTTTGATTGAATTAAATATATATAAGTTTATTTTCTTGCTTTGTATTAAACTTAGATATATGCTTGTAATTGGACCAATTTCTATATTTTACAATGATTGAATGGTTACAAGGGATTTCTCTATAGGAGCAAATTCTAATTGAGCACACGCGCAAACTATGTTATCAATAAACCCATGAATTGTTATAACCGTACATTAAAAGTATGTTTGATTGACTAGATTAGATATAAAATTTGATTATATATCTCATGAAATTATATTTTTCTTATTTGAGTTCAACAAGTAATGAAAATATTATGTATTTATTAGATTACTAATTCCATAAAAATGTGGGATCGATATATAATATTTAAAAAAATGTGGTATTACTAATCTATTCATTAATAGTCTCATAGGACTACTTATCAAGTTTGATTATATATCATCTTATTATTAATCTGATCGATCAAACAAAGCCTAAAAAAAATTAACAATCAAAAAAAGGGAAAAAAATGATTTTTGTGAATCACACGCATGAAGTAAGCTCGTTTGTGGAAAAGTTTAATTGAGTGAGAATTGTTCTCTCTTAGTGCAAGCATCATTCATGTGAATTATGTAAACCGTTGTGAAAAGATCATCTCTATTTTTTTCATTTTCATGGATGACAACTTCTAATAACTAATTAATTCTATATTTTTCATAACATGGGTAGGAGGAGCCTGGGATGAGATCTATTCTTATAATGGCTTGATGTAGGGTGAGTCAACATGTAATATTATTATGATCAGTGAAAACAAACCTTTACATTGAGAGAGAGAGAGAGAGAGAGAGAGAGCATTAATGGCATCCCCACAATCTTAAGCCTCAAGATACTCCATTAGACTATAAAATTTATGGCTTGATTGAAAGGAAACTGTTTCTTTCTTTCGATTATGGGAACCTTTCATGTTGTTTACACGTAAATGCGAACTCTGCGAATTCTTTCCCTATAATTAAAGAATTATGTTTTTTTTTTCATTATATGTAAGAAATTTGGTCATTGCAATTGTATGAAACTGAAAACATGCAAGTTGTATAAAGAATGGGATTACAGCCAAATGTCCAAAAAAAAAATTTATAATGCGCAAGATTCATAAATAAAAATTTTAACGCGCAAGATCCAATTGCGTAATTTCTCCCAAAAATACCCTGTAAAAAGATAAATTTATCTGCAAACAGATAAATTTATTTATATTTTTTATATGTGTTTTCAATAAAATAGATAAATTTATCTGTGTTATTTACACGCGCTTTTCAAAAAAAATTAGATAAATTTATCTGTATTCTTTATACATGTTTTGAAAAGATACAAGTAAATTTATCTGTTTTAAAGTATTTTTATCCCAAAAGAATATTGCGCGTTAAATTTTTTATAAAAATAGACTTTACTCGTTAAAAAATCTTATATTAAATGACAAATAATAAATGATTTATAAATTAAACTGTTTGCTAATTTTTCATTTTTAAAAATTTAGTTTATAATCGTATAGAGGATAAACTTCCTTGATATTTAATTGTGCAGACAAATTCCAAAAGTGACTGGCGGCTATTTATGATGGAAATAGGGTGTAGAGAATAAACTCCTTTGATAAGGCATTTAAATATGTTTTATCAAAGGTTACATGGAGTTATTTACGATTGCAAGCCATTGGAAATAGCTATTATGTATTTAATTTGTGTAATGTCATTTTATTTTTTGATTTATTTTTTACATAAAATGGTTATTTCTAATGCCAACTTGTTAATAAAGGTCAATGCACTCTTGGATAACCAATCTATTTTGCACTTGTTCTTTGTTTTTAGCAAAGCATAAAGAAGGCGTGGCTCATTTTTTAATAGAATAAGGTGACTCAATTTGTTTCTAGCTATATAAATTTGTATTCTTTGAATATAATATGTGGTGCGTTTTTTTTCTCTTTTTATAATTATTAACCGTCCACAATTGTCAATATGCAACAATAATTATTGATTTCTTTCTAAGTTTGATTTTTGAATATCTTGAGAGAATGGTCGGTGAGTGTGCAAATAATCTTAATTAATGCTCTTATCATGAGCCTGCTTGAGCTTTCTATGAGACATGTGGCGACAGAAAACTTTGGCACATTTAACGTAGCATTTGGTATTTTTTCTATTATTAGAATTTTGGCTTCTAATGCTGTTTCATCCTATTTGGCAACTCAGTAAATGAGAATCCAAAATATTTTGGTATTTTGTTTACACGTGTTCTGAAACAAGGGGATACATTGATTAGATGTGATTTGAACGTCATATGGCCTTGGAAGGATGTTTGCTAGTGTTTACAAGAAACAGTCAGACTGCACAGTTGAAACAGTAAAGAAATTGAGAGATGTTGTTCACCGATCGATTGGTCTTTTCACCGATCGATCGGTCTCGTGCACGGAACAATGTAAAGTCCTAGTTAAGATTAAGTAGTTTTGGGACTTTTGAGAGAAATTTTAGTGCATACAATATTGTGCTGGTAAAGATCCAGAAATTAGTGTGTTATTAATTATTAAAAAATAAAAAATATTTAACTGGACAGTTACATGAGATCATAAGAGTCGACGATTTTAGAGAGACGGCGAGCAAGGGAAGCTCAGTGAGGGAAGATTTTGGTCGTGAGAGAGAGGAGGGGGAGAGGGACACTGAGAGAGAAGAGAAGGAGAGGGGCGAGAAAACCTAATATGTTCTTTCATCTCACCGTTTAGAGACAGAGAACAATGTTGAACCGTTGGATCAATTATAAATGTCACATCAACCTAAATAATTTGTTATATAGATATGAGTAAAATTATGGCATTGTTTGGGCTAAATTTCATTAATTTTATTTATTTTTGAAATTTGAATTTTTTATTTAAAAAATTTTATTTTAAAAAATTATTTCGATGAGATAAACTGAAAAAATAAAAAAATTTGATCAAAAGATGAAAAAATTTCACTAAACAAAAAAACAAATAATATAAAATTTAATTTATTGGTTTGTTCTCATCTTTTTTAAACTTTTTTTTTATAAATTTTGATCAATTATTTTTTATTTTTTTGACTAGTCTCTATGAAATGAGTTTAAAAGTATAATAACTTAACAATAAAAAATTTATAAAAAATAAAAATAAATAAAATAAAATAAATAAATAAATAATTATTCCAAACTGACCCATAAAAAAGAGTAGTGGAAACCCACTACCTTATTTTTTTGTAAGTAGAATTATCAAATCAATATATTCTTTTAACATTCAAAAATCTACAAAATAATAAAACAAGAGAGAATGAAAGTAGGACCTGATGTCCATACTAAGAGTCTCTATAGTTGGACCCATGGTGGACCTATGATGATTGTAGAGAGACCATTTTCATACCAAGGCTATGTTTATGATAGTTTTTTCTACAGCATTTTTTTTATAGCCTTTTTTTTTTGTTTTTTTGAATTTTTTTATTATTTTGGTAAAAAAAATTTATTTTTTAATTTGTAATAATAAAACAAATCTAAATGTATAGCCGTGGCTTTTTTAAAGTTTTTTTCATCTTATATGAATTTTTTTTAAAAAATTTGATTAATTTTTTTTACTTTTTTTATTTTTCGTAACAAAATTAATCTAAAAATTATATTCATTTCAACTAACGTAAAAAGATTACCTAGAGATGAAAAAAAAACCACATAAAAAAAGTATTAAAAAAGTTATCCCAAACATAGGTTAAATATTGAGAATTTTCTTTATTTTTTGAATTTTTGTAATCTTTTGACTAATATTTTCTTTTTCTTTTTTTGAATTGTTTCGATGAGATGAACTTAGAAAGTAAATCTTTTTAATCAAAAACTAAAAAAAGTCCACTAAATGCAAAAATAGACATCATAAAATTTGACTTATTAGTTTATTTGGACTTATTTTTGTTATATTTTGATTAAATTTTTTTATTTTTTCGGCTCGTCTCGATTAGAAAAGTCAAAAATATAATAATTTAACTAAATAATAAAACAAATTTAATACAAATAAAATTAAATAAACAAATAAATAATTAAATAATTATCCCAAACAAAGCCTATGAATATTTTTCTCTACTAACCACACAACGGAATAGACGAGGAAGAAGCTACGATCTTCAGTTTTTGAGCTTGGAGTACACACACAATGATGAGGGTATTTGGTATAATTAAATATATGGCTTTATACATTATAGTTTAAAATTTATAATTATTATTTTAAATAAAAAATAAAATTATTTATTAAAATTATAAATTTATAACTATAAATAGTTGAATTTAGATTTGTTAATTTATCATTAGAAATTACAAGTAAAAAGTTATAAATAAATTTGTTTGGATATTTTTAATTTTTTTTGTTAAATTATAAACTGAAAGCTAAGATTTGACTAACATCCTAAATGTACAATAAAAGCGAGTTGTTCATTTCATAAGTTTGAAAGAGAAAATTATTCATATAAAAACTTAACATAATTGGTGTTATTGATAGAAATATAAACAAATTACGTTTTATTTTATAAAATATATTGTTTAACCTTAAACAAAAATTATTTGGTTTATAAAACAAATTAAGATTTATGTACGTTTTTATTAATATTCAATCAAGTTAAATTTTACATAAATAGCATTATTTACAAAATTTATGAAACAAAAATGAAATTTACATAATGAAATTTAGTCAATTCCTAACCCACATAATAATATTTTAAGGAATATAAAAGGAAGGAAGTAAGGATGGAATCTCAGCCCAAAATGAAGTCGCTGTTTTGTTTATGTTAAAAGTTAATATTTTTTTGTAAAACAATTCAGCTTTTAAGTTATACTATTTTGTTTATATAAAATGTCTATTAACTTTTTTGTTATTTTTTTTAAAAAAAATTTATACATATTCCAGACAATTTTTTTTTTGAATAAAATTATTATAATACTTTCAATTAAAAAAATTAACAATCCTCACAAAAATAAAAAAAATCGTGCTAATATCTCAAAAATTATAATTTAAAAGTTAAAAATAAAAACAAATTAAATATTTTAATAAAAAAAGATACTATAAAAAATTATTACAAGTAATCTAATTTTTTATTCATCTTTTTCTAGAAAGCTAACTTTGTTTAAAACTAAATCTTTTAGGCATCCTTAGTTCATTTAGATTCCACTTTAGGTTATTGACAATTTTAGTTTTTTGATTTTTTTGTTAAAAATTTTAAAAAGTCAAGGTTAATTATTTGATAAAAAAATAAAAAAACTTATGTTTAGCCTGGCTTTTAAGTCAGATTTTTTTTTGATTTTTTTCACTAAAAAAAGTCACTTCGTTTGTGTTCTCACAAAAAAATCAAAGTTTTTTCACTTTTTCTCTCACAAAAAATCATAATTTGACACAAAAATCATGATTTGACACCAAAAAGCCAAAAAATCAAAAAATCTCTAAAAAAAAGTTAGTCCAAACACAGGCTTAAATTAAAAAATTAAATTAAAATACAAAATTTTAAAATATTATATTCAAACTCTCTACACTTTTAAAATATAATAATATTCTTATTCATGACTTATGTACTATTATTACTATTAACTATATATAATTGTTAATATAAAATATATAAAATGGTAAAATTGTTCACCTTGAACAAAAAGTTAAAAAATTAATATTTTACCCAAATAATCAACTTTTAAAAAAATTAACTTAAAAATTAAATTACTAAATAATTTATTTTAAACTTAATTTAATTTTTTAACTAATAACATAAAAAAAAAACAAAAAACAAAAAACTTTTAAAAGCTAATTGTCAATTGAACCCTTGATAATTGAAATGATTCATCTTGATAGTACAAATCATTGGCAAAAAATATATTAATTAGATATAACTAAGTATATGAATAAATAAATTTTGTTTTTGAAAAATAAATTGTTCTGTTAATTTACCATTTATTTCTTAAAAAAACATAATTTATTTAAATACATAATAACATTTAATTAATTTAATTTTTTTAATATAAGTAATTACACACTAAAAATTACACAAATTAACGCATCTAAAAATTAACATGAGATGAAAGTTGTCCAAACTCGGTCAAAATGGACCACATTTCCTGGTAACAAAAAAACAGAGAGGGAACTTATCCCCTCTGCCCAACGGCTCTGGCATTTTACTGTGAGCTACTCATAATAGTAAGTGCTATGGATTTAAAGATATTTTATTAAAAATTTTAAATTTTAATTAAAATTATTTATTATGTTAAGTTCATTGAGTAAGTATTTATTGTAGAAAAGTAAATTAATCTAGCATTGTTATCCATATAATCAAGATATATTTATTTCACAATTTATTTTTAAAATATTAAAAGTTAATTATTTTTTCAAAACAAATATACTTTGATCGCATATATAGTTATGTCCGATTTATTTTATTTTTTAAAATAATTTATCTATTCAATTAATTTAATATAACAAACGATTCAAATTAAATTTTAGAATTTCATATATAAGATCCCTAAATTCACAACAACTTTTAGGGTGAGTAGGTTACAGTAGGAATGCCTCTCTCCCCTCCCAACTGACTTGACCGTGTTTATTTTAACTTTCTTTTATACTATTATTTTGTATTTAATAATGAGTTTTCGGTTCGGGATTCATAAATATGATTTTATTTAAAATGAGATTTATAAATAAAAATTTAGATGTATAAGTTTTAATTTATTTATAAAGTTTAATTTCTTTTAAAAATATACAATAAATAAATTTATTTATTTATTTTTAACAAAAGGATAAATTATTATTATTAACAATATGATAATTATTTCTATTATTATCTATTTTATTGTCAATATTGTCTTCTCATTATTTTTTACTTTAATCAATATTCTAACTTTTATTATTATCTTCTATTAATGATTTAAATCTTATTCACTGTATTTACTAAGCAAAGCAAATAAGAATTGATGATGGAATAATAAAATATTTTTATTTTAAAAAATTGTACGTGATAAATAAAAAATTTATCGTTAAAATAATTTTATAAAAATAAATTTTATACTTTAAAAAAATACTAAATAATTATTGATATACAACGTATAAATTTAATTTTTTACTAATTTTCCGTTTAATAATTTAGCTTTAATACCCAAAGTTAAAAATATATATATATATATTTGGGGCGGG